>JAMZAV010003275.1:0-81778 GCA_024449915.1 Sweltsa coloradensis
CCATCTCCGAGAATGCACTCAACTTTGAAGAGATGTGCACCATCCTGACACAAGTTGAAGCCTGCCTCAATTCCCGTCCCTTGACTGCCACTTCCAACGATCCCAATGATCTATCAGTCCTAACACCCGGCCATTTCATAACTGGTGACTTCCTGTTAGCCGTTCCCGAACCTGACTTGATGTCCCTCAAGGTTAACCAGCTCTCAAGGTGGAAGGAAGCCGCTCCAACACACAGCTCAGCACTTCTGGTGTCGTTGGTCCTCGGAGTACCTTTCTCGACTTCAACAACGACCCAAGTGGTGGTCTACGCGAGCCAATATCCAGCCTGGAGCTATGGTGCTCATCAAAGACGAGAGGCTTCCTACTCTTCAGTGGAAACTTGGTAGAGTCTTGAATACTCACCCTGGTTCTGACGGTCTGGTGAGGTCCGCCACTGTGAAGACATCGAGTGGAGTTGTGCACCGACCTATTGTTAAGCTATCCTGCTTACCCTTTGACGGGATTTAACTCCTTTTACCATATGTTCTTTCTAACTTCATTGTTATTGTGTTTTTTTAAAATTGTATGTTTCAAGGTGGGCGGAATGTTTGGCCTACACCAATGACATAATATAAGCTAAGCGCTAGACACACAGTATGGCCGTGGGGAGCATGACAATTTGAAGCTATCTTGAATAGGAAAAAACCCACCGCCGTCTAAATGTATCGTACCCTTAAATTTAACAGCCTTCGTGTTAACAAGCGGTGTAAAATCAAAACCGCAAGATGGCGATTTCTCGATATTATTGAAGAAAAACAGTCTTTCTTCCGCAAATCTCTCAGTTACTCCGATTTCCGAACAAAGCAATTCAAATTGGTGGACTATCATACTATTGTCTATCTGCATTAGGCTTTTAGTAATCAAAACTAGTTATTTGTGCGGGATGTGTGTCTGAACAAGGTCGTGCAGGTCTAGGGTTGCCTAGGAGAGGCCTAGGGCTTGTCAAACGTGTAATGTTAGCATTAATTGAATGTAGTCCTATAGCCTAATGGAACTTAAGGCTTACACTGTTGTATAATAATTTTTTTTTTATCTGGGCCTAGGCCCGGGACGGTTTCTGGTTTGTTTTATGAAAGTAATGACAATTTTTCTCGTTTCACACATAGAAGCAAAATTTAAAATGCCACCATTTGTATACGTATTTGTTTATCCCCGCGACGTTCAAATAATCCACTGCATCTAAGTTCATTCAACTAGATGAAGTATCTTTGTTGCAGTGAAGTGATTTTTCACTACTCAAGAGGCTTCAAATTGTTACGCTATGCTTGTTACGCTGTGATTGTGAAAAAACAATTCTGTGTTTGGTGATATTGGCATGTGATTACGCTGAATTTAGTGTAAAAAGAGCTCAATTTAAGAATATGAAGAAAGTGAAAATATATTGAGTACCTAAGCAGCTTTGAGCAGCAATTTAGTTCAAACTCTGATCCTAAATGTATATGGAACTTTATCCGTAACAAAAGTAGAAAAGTCGAGTTCCTCTAAATATTCATTATAATGGAGCCACCTCGAGGAATGCTACTGAGGCTTGTGATATTTTTCACAACATTTCAAGTCCGTCTTCCAACCTAGAAGTGTACCAAAGAGGACCTCACATCACCTAAAATTTACAGCGGTTACCTCTCCGATTCTGTAACTTCTTCATTAAAGAGCTAGAGCCCGTCGTCGCTCTGATTAATAATGTGTAAACAGAAAAACCCAGACGCGGTCACCAAATAGAATGGAAATACATAGCTAAGTAATGAACACGTGCGTCTTACACGGCCGCTGTTAACTTGCTGGCGCATCTGTAACAGTCTAGAAAAAATGGAACCGAAAGCTTTCTTTGCTTTTCTAAAAAAAAATCCCATGGTCATTTCGTTTAAACCTCGAATACCAGTTGGCGACCTACAGAGTGCACAAGATGAAATGCCAGTATTTACGAAGCGCAGGTTCTCGAGGAATAGGCTGGGACTGATAACTGAATGTATCTCGCAATCAAGAGTCAATTATTATTTACTACAATTCAGAAATTAAAAAAGTCCGTCCCAACCGGGAATCGAACCACGGAACTCCCACATTCCAGGTGAGCGTCTTAACCACTAGACCATCAGGACGGGTACATTTCAATCTCTGAATTGTAGCTGCATTATACATCTGAATACATTATACACATGTTCAGCTTTCTCTGACTCTCCAGCATTTGCTAACAGATATTCAGTCATGCCTAAAAAAAAAGCCAGCTCTTGTTCCACAAAAGAAAGTAATTTGCGTGTTACAAATAGATAAAATGGAAGTTGTCAAAAGGGAATTGAACTTGTTCCTGGTTTCTAGGTTGGGAGACATCAACAAGTCAGAAAAAAGAAAAAAAGGATCAGTATCACCTGGAAAAGTTACTAACCCTCTGCATTTACTGAAGAACAAGAAGAATCAGCTGCAGATGACCCTGAGAGATTTCTTTCAATAATGAAAGCAATTCTGATAACGAACTCGTTATGTAAAACGACTTTGAAATGGAGGATAAAGATCATGATTTTTATGTCAAACACTTCTCAAAATAAAACAAGAATAGATATTTTAGTTAGTTAGGTACTGGGGTTTTAGGGCATAAAACAGTAAAGTTATCAGTGCCCATCGAATTTTCTGATTGCTAAATATATATGAATTTCAAATTGAATTTCAAAGGTTTACTTTATGTAAGAATAGGCATACGATAAACTTGGTCATTTTTACATATATTCAAATGTGAGGCGATTGCATTGATTCTGATTATATAATGCATGTGATGCTGCGGCACAGCAGGCAGTTTGTCTAAGATTCTAGCTAAGGTAAGGGTCTTGAATGTTAGGACTAGGGTTGTACTTACAAAATAAGTTAAAGCTTAACCGAAATTTTCATTTATTAAGCATATGCTTTTGTTTAGGCGCAAATACATGCAAAAACGTGTACAAAAACACGTAAACACCACCAACACCAATGTCAAGCAAAAGTACAATCCAAAGATGGTGGTGAAAGTCCGTTTGGACGGTGTGAACCACTACAAACACACATAGAGTTCCCTATTGTCAGCATGTATGTGAATGTATTTTGCACTGTCTTTATGTGCTTGTGATATTTGTGTTTGCGTTGCGTGAGTGAGTGATACTTCAAATATGCCGAAAACACAAGTCTGCTTGACTGAAAGAGGTACCGAGTATAAAGATAACGGGTTTTATGCATCAGGGAAACTTCTGATGTGTAAGTTCTATCACTGCCGTCTACACATCAAATGAAAATACACACCAAATAAACACATTGAATCTGATACACTTCAAGGGTAAGGCTCGTTGATCGGAACCGGGAACATTGGAAACGAGACAGATGACTCTAGAAGAACACCTTCTGACTGCAAGGGAAGCGAAATTGTCCAAAGATTTTATTTTGCTGACAGTGGAGTCTTTCGTGAAAATAAATATCCCAATAGAGAAGTTAAATGATCCGGCCTCGCGAGAGTGAATGGCTGTTTACGTGAAGGGGGCTGGTGATCTTCCCTCTGCTAATAGATCGCACCAGCGTTATGTTCCTCTTTTAGGCGATAAGAAAAGGGCACAAATTGAAGAAGAAATGAAGGATCAAGATTTCGCAATTTTAAGCGACGAAACCACAGATAAAAGTGGTAGGTGTTTGTAACATTCTGTTCAGAACTCTTGCCGCGTCTTCAGCACAAGCTACACACCTTGCTGCGTCAGTCGTACTTGACGCAGCAAATGGTGTGAACTGTGCCAGAGCAATCGGTCGTCACTCTAAATAAATACGAAATCGATTTTTAAAATGTGACAGCGGCCGTGAGTGACTCTTGTCAGATACACGGGAAATGTTTCTCTACACTAGAGGGGCTAGTAGGAGAACTCAACCAAGTGCAGTGTTGGGCCCACAAAGTCAACCTGGTGGGTGATATATGGCAAGACCAGCTTGACAATCTGAACACTGAGGTAATAAAAGTGAAACACGCATTTTAGAATGCCCGGAAAAAGAAAAAAGTCAATATTGTCTTGTTGAGTGAACGTTAAGACAATGAACAAGTGGAACTGTGACTGCTTTTCCTATCCAGTAATGACAACCCCCAAATATGAATACCGTCATCTGTTATGTTTCTCTAGCGGCTGGGCTGTCACTGTCAAAAGTAACAAAGAAATGGCTGTAAAGAGTGTAAAGCTCTCACTATCAATAAGGCAAGTGCACTTTACTATAAAACTAAATATGGGTGCATAATTTTACTATTATAAACTTGGCAAACCGCCATACTACCAATCACATGTGGGACGAGTCGGAAATGTGATTTGGGTGGCAACTGCTTCTTCTCATGGGTGGTTGATTATTTGACGAAACAATTGTCTGATACGAATAATCTGCCGATAATCCTGTACAGTGATGGGTGACCTGTATCAAAATCACATGCGATTATGGCCAATGCTCTTCAACATTATGCTATGCAAAACAATGTTTCAGTTTCGCACAAGTATTTGGAGAAGGGCCATACTCAAATAGAATGCGATTCCGATGCAGTGCATGCTCCAATGCTATAATACATTACGCTCCGCGTAACAAAGTATCAGTTGCGCACAAGTATTTGGAGAAGGGCCTATACTCAAATGGAATGCGATCGTGCATGCTCCAATGCTCTACTACATTATGCTATGCGTAACAATGTTTCAGTTACGCACAAGTATTTGGAGAAGGGCCCATACTCAAATGGAATGCGATTCCGTGCTGCTCCAACCAATGCTCTACTACATTATGCTATGCGTAACAATGTTTCAGTTACGCACAAGTATTTGGAGAAGGGCCATACTCAAATGGAATGCGATTCCGTGCATGCTCCAATGCTCTACTACATTATGCTATGCGTAACAATGTTTCAGTTACGCACAAGTATTTGGAGAAGGGCCATACTCAGAAATGGAATACGATTCCGTGCATGCTGCAATTGAGCAGAAGCTTAAAGGTACAAACATTAATCTGCATACAGATTATGTAGTTGTTAGCAATGCTAGCACTATTTGTGGCCCATACAATACCAAATACCTAACCCATGATTTTTTAAGGACTTTTCAAAATACTATGTATGCCGTACGACTCTATTCGTCCGGGGCGAGAGCCTAAGGATAATACGGTGACTAACATACGAGCCATTCAATATTTCCCTAATGGGACAATCAATGTTAAATTTTTAGACTGGCAAGAATTGGCAAGGAGGCCAAAAATATCTCGGAAAATGTTGTTTTCTAGACAATTACAACACCATGAAAATAAAGAATATTGTGGTGAACGATGTAGGACATGCATGTTTGATTCAAGTACAAACGGTCCACTGACTTTAATACACAACCAATTAAATCATCAACTTTATCAATTTTCACAGTGGATAACTTGGATACATTTCTAAGTGTTGAGCCACTAACATCAATTTGATGTAAAGCTTTGTGCTTGCTAAAAAAATGGTGAGTTTCCCACTTCAACATTCATCCACATTGGCAAAGTCATAATGTTCAAACAATGTGACCCAACTAAATTTTTATGCCACAACTATCAACACCTGTACTACTTGTAACATCTCAACCAATGACCAATCAACCAACCAAACCACTTCCAACATTGTAAATAGCAAAGATTATGGACCATTAGCACTACGAAGCACTAGCACACAGCATTGCTGCCTGGGGTATTCGTCACTTCCTGATTGTAGGCTCTCAATGATACCCCTTTCAATGGCATATTCACTATGCCATGGCCAGTTGCGGCATATCCCAAGCTATTTTACACAAATCATAAAAACACATCTTGGATAGAAGAGCGGATATTCCCAACTTGCGGATCATCATTTACAGACAGAAAGAGCCCTATCTATGGATCGCACTACGGCGAGCTACCTTACAGCTTTGCTGCATAACATTATTCAATCACGCAAGACGCAACTTTAAATGGTCACCTAAAATAATTAAATCATTCAGATTTAATCAAATCCTTGCCTTTGGACACTTCTCCGTGCAATCAACAATCTCACTCTTACAAAAATTTAAACTAACAACAAAAGTCAACAAGACAAACAAAAGTCAAGAACCAGCGTGTTCATCATCGCACTACCCGCAAACAGACCTTAAGCAACCATTCCCCGTAGTACGGATACATTCAGCTTGTCCAGAAGGGGATTGGTGCCTTGGAGGATACAATTCTACGTGAGCTCCCTACCGATGTTTCCATGTGCTACAGGCCTGTGGAAGACGAATCTGTGCCTCACGAATACACTGAAACGGTAACTACCAGTTTACGAACACACCAAGTGTGCACTGGTTTAGGGACCACGCATTTTGCTACTGGGTATCATCTCTTAGTTGTAGTAAGTTCTGAAAACAGTGAATATTTTCAATACGTAGACATAGTAGACGGTGCCGAGAGATTGGGAGAAAGGAGTGATTGTACCAATATACAAGAAAGGAGATAAAAAGAAGTGTGGCAACTACTGAGGCATTACTCTACTATGCCATACATTAAAGATATATGAAAGGATTATAGACAGAAAGATGAGAGTAGAGGGGGACCATATGCTGAATGAAGAACAATATGGGTTCAGATGGGGAATATCGACTATAGATAGACCCGATATTTGTACTTCGACAAGCGATGGAAAAAAGTTGGGAGCTGGGTAGAAAAATGAGTATGGTCTTCCTAGACATCGAAAAGGCGTATGATAGTGTGCCAAGAAATGTAGTATGGGAAAGCTTAAAAAGAAAAGGAGTGGACAAAGGACTTATAAACAGGGTTAGAAGTATGTACATAGTATGTGAGAGCTGTGTAAAAACACAGTTTGGGCTGTCAGGGTGGTTCCAAATAACATAGGGCTGTGGCCGGGAAGTGTGCTGTCTCCACTGCTATTTACAATAGTGATGGATGACATCCACAACAAGGTAAAGATGGAGGAAACGGGGGAGGTAGAAGTTATGCTGTTTGCCGATGATTTTGTGGCATGGTCAGAATATGAGGAGGTACTCCAGAGATACACAGACCTCTGGAAGAGGCACATTGAAGAGGCCGGCATGAAGATAAGCGTGATCAAGAGCAAGGTGGTGGGCACGACCAAATATCGATCACGATCCAAGGCATTTGTGATGTGAACCGCCGATTCATGGACGTATTTACTGGTACTCTCAGCAAGATCCATGATTCACGTGTTAATAATTTGGGCGTGGGAAGATCGACGGTAGCCATGCCACGGTCGTGGGTCTCGTCGGTTAGGCCCTGGTGCCAATATTTTTTAATTCAAAAGCCAAACGGAGTAACAGTTTGCATCCTTCTGATGTCGTTGAGTTTGGTGTCGTTTTCGGGTAATTACCCCTTATAACCGTCCTACATGAAACCCTTATCATGATGAACCGCCATTTTGGAAAATAGCGCACGCCTGAACAGCGCCCACCGTCATAGACTGGATACATAATTTACAATTTTGAATTCTTGCCGCAAAATGTACATTTGGGTACCGGGCCGAGTTAAAGGTAAAAAAAACAAACAATAGATTTGAATATGCTATGTACCATCTCGGGGTTTTAACCTGTTTGCCAAGAATTCAAGATGGTGTCCAACAAGGTGTTAAAAACGGATAAACCTATTTGAAGTCCTATTAGTGTTCGATGAACACGTCAGGGGTGGTCATTTTTCTGTTTTAGGGGCCGCAGAGAATGAGGAATAGTGTTACAGGAACACCAGGAAACGGAAGAACCATTTTCAATAATGCCTGTGGTAGGGTAAGAAAGAACAGGAGGGGAATGCCCAAGCAAGAAGGTAAACTAAGGGTGGGGGAATATATTGATAAACATACCGACAAAATGTCGACTGTCCGCTGGTTTGATAAGAGGGAAGTAAACATGCTCACAACTATGCTTGGCCCTAGCATGATCGACAAAGGAAAGAAAAACTGGAATAAATAAGATGATTCCCAAGTGTGTTGCGTCTTATAACCAGGGAATGTGCGCTGTCGACC
The DNA here is from genome assembly GCA_024449915.1 of Sweltsa coloradensis. NCBI lineage: Eukaryota > Metazoa > Arthropoda > Insecta > Plecoptera > Chloroperlidae > Sweltsa > Sweltsa coloradensis. The sequence continues at coordinate 8,033 of JAMZAV010003275.1, forward strand.
ACTCTGACATGATGCTGAGTCATGTCGACTGTGTAAGGCGGTCTGTAAAGTGGTACAGGAAACTGTTCTTCCACTTGTTGGACCTAAGTGTATTGAATGCTCACATACTTGAAAAGGTCCTAAAAAAAGGAACAAGAGGCAGCTATCGACATTTCGTTTAGAGCTTGTTCGCCTCCTTCTGGAAAAGTATGCTGCCCCAAAGTTGTCCGCCAAAGGAGGGCGCCCATCCCCCGGGCTAACACTTCTACAACTTGTACATCGCCATTTCCCTGATGTTATCCCCTCTACAGCAAAAAAGGCCAACCCCACAATGCAGTGTTTTGTTTGTGCAAATACCAAGGGAGAGAAAAGAAGAGGAGAGAATCCAGGTACATGTGCAATGAATGCAATGTACTGTAACATTTCCAATTTATAGGCCTACTTTAAATAATTATTCAATAACAAATTTATAAGTAAACATTTATTAAACTCTTCAATGTTCAGTCAAACAATCAATATTAACCAACAACAACAACAACAACAACAGTGAATTCTTTAGTGTCAAAACTTTTATGTATCAAAATACCAATTCGAATATTCACGCGTAATTCAACCCGAGTGTTCTTCAACTTGTAAACCAAACAGTGCTGCATTCTAGCGCATCGCCCCAGAAACAAATTATCGACCGAACATTATCGACAAATTTATAGAACTGTACTCGAGCTGCGATCTAGCGGCAACAAATATCGATCACCGACCTCAAGCAGTGCGCTTCTTTACCGCCGTGAGCTATTGACAAACTGTATTGACCATTCAGACAAGTGCTGCCGCAAGCATAAAAAATGTGAACTATTACACCTCTGCCAAAACAACGAACATTAATTCACGTACATTACCAACTGTCACAAACGTTGTCGTTTCTGCGTCATGATTTACAAAAGTGAACTCTAAGTACTTCTAAATGCGCCATCAATGTTCTAGAACGTTCTATATGACATCATCATGTAAAAACTTCTGGAAACTTCCATAGCCGACGCCATCAGAAGATACAGGACCAGAGACGAGCACAGATGTGTTGGACGCACAGGGGCAAGAAGCCGACCCATCTTTATAATTACTTAATTAACACATACAACTACATTTTAAAGGACGAGGCAAGACTTGGACCCTGGGCGTGATTCACACCTGGACGTTTGAACATCTACCTGGATGCCTCCTGGTAACTGGGGAACATGGGGTAGCAGCCTACACTGTTTAATCCTCAGTGTAGAGCACAACCATTCAACAGCAACCCTTGGGGACCACAGTGGGGCTATGGACAACCACCAGTGAGTTATGGACAGGGCCCTTGTTTCCCACCTCTCCAGCAGAAGTCAGCCCATGCCGCAGGGACAGTTGCCTCAGAACAGCAGTGGTTCAGCACAAGCAAGTGAGCCAGTAAGCCACCCAAACACCAACCGCGCCCTACCTACACCCCGAGGTGGGGAGAACAGAGTAAACTAAGGTTACCCCTATACAACGTGGACACCTCTGTATTCGACACACATCGTGAAAGTAGTAGTCTTTGAGAGCTGGTCATCGGTGATGGATTCGAGAATGGAGGAGATTCTGGGGGAGATTAGTAAAAATCTACACAGGACTCCACCCCAGAACTTGCAGAATACGTGACAGGAATAAATAAGAATCTCGAACGACCGCATCTTCTAGTCTCACAAGCTGAAGATTTACTGTGTCAAGTATGGCAATAGAAGTTGCAGACTATGTTAGGAAATCATTGGAAGGGGAGGCGTGGTTCACGGATGCTCAACATGGGTTCAGGGAAGGTTTTTCTTGTGATACTCGACTGGTAGGATTAGTTCAGGATATCGGGGACATTTTGGACAGTGGGGGGGAAGTAGACGCTGTTTTTCTTGATTTCGAAAAGGCTTTTAATAAAGTCTTGCACAATTTGCTAATGGAGAAGGTTAACAAGGTGGTGGGGGATAAAGGAGTGGTGAGAGGGCTGTGTATGGAACATCATGGAGTGGTGGTTCTAGAAACCACCAATATTACTGAACATCGTTCGTATTTAAAATTAAAAAAATCAATATTGGTAAACACGTCGGTGCGGATTTAGGAGCCTTGGTCTTGCTTATCACAGTCAATGGTGGTTTAGGCCAACTAGTCCACGGAGCTTGATATTATCGCACGTGGACTTACAAAATTTGATTCAACGAACAAAAATTAGTCAACGTCAGGCGCGGACTGGTAGGGGGTGCTGGGGTGCGATCGCACCCCGGGCTTTTGACATTCCGGGCCCCTGTGGAACATTTGTACACACTACACTTTCAGTTTCAGACAAAATATATATGATTGTATATTTGTTTACTGCAAAAAAGAGTTCACAAACAAAATACATTAGATAATATTAACGATGACTCATGGGGTGCCTTAGGCGGCTCTTCAAAAGAGAATGGTTGTTCAGTGTTCTCACTTTTCAGTTGTCAGTAGGAACTAGTGACTATCATGTATAGCTAATTGACTTTCTCGCTGCCGCGCTACGAGAAGAAATTTCGATGTGATTGCAAGTATTTTGGTTTTGGTTTGCCAGTTCCAACTAGCAAGGGAATGGCGTTGGGTGGGGGTGGAGGGGGGGGCAGCCGGCGCCGGTGGGGGGATGGAGAAGAAGTACCGTGAATCGTCTCATTACAGGTTACAGCTTACGCTTACACATTATTATTGGAAAGTTATGCATGATTCAATTAAAATGTCCAGTATACACTCATCCCCCAAGCTTGCATTTTGCGAGTGTCAATTTGGTACTTGCGAGTTACATTATTGGTTGTAAGGCTTCCTCAAATATAATTTTCACGAGATTTGAATTGCGAGGTTGGGTAGTGTTACTTAGTTGGCGCCTGTTAATCGCGTCCTAAAATAGCGTTTTAGGCCATAAATTATAACGAACCACCCAAAAAAATTTGCCTTTGGCAAAATTGCCTACGGCGGCTGGGATTGATTGGATATTGCTTTACGTCTCATATTTATGCAACTTGGCTAATCGAGACAAAGGGAGGGACGTAAGAGATGACGCGGGGGGACAAGGGGTGGACAGGCCTGTGCTGGTCAGAACCAGCCACAAGCATATGGGGAGGGCAGGGGTTCCCCCACGTCGTGGTCGTCTCTGTCTGTCTCATCATCCGTCCGTGTTGTCTTTGTCGTCGCCGTCGGGGAGGTAGTCAAAGGGAAGGGGTTCCCCGACGACGACCCAGAGGCTTCGCCCCAAACCCCTGCTTTACTACGCGACCTCATACGGGCCCTACTACATGCCAGCATCCCTGGCCTTTTCGACCCAGTCCGCGCCTGGTCAACGTAGATTTTCACCTGATAAACATAACCTAGATTTAAGAAAGGGAGGGGTTAGATTCTTTTTAGAATCGGAGTAACAAGAGTTACTCGACAATTTCATTACACTCATCGATCATTTTATTACACTTCACGTAATCACAAACACTGATTAGTTGACACATTGTACAGTAGTACACATACACAGGAGGGACAGAGTACAGAGATTGTTCAAAATCCTACCCTTCCTAACCTGATTACCTAATTGCTATTACCTAATTGCTATGTAACCACATTGTATAATCTATGTATCTATGTACAGTACCCTAAGTACGCTTGTTGAAAAACTAAAAAACATTGTAAAATTACAAATTTTCCAGTTTTTGAGTTTGGGAGCAGTTGTAGCCGTACACACTCTACTGCCTTATTAATTACTGATTAATTACTTTATATTTACGAAGTATCAACAATTATTGATTATTATCTGATCATTTCTAACATAAAACTGGTATTTAAATAACTTCTAAGTGCTACGTCATAATTTAAATAACATTTAACAGTGCTACATATTCAAAGTGTTTTTGCGACCATTTGGAATTGCAGCATTAATATATTTGATTCAATAATTCGATACGCGCGCGACACCTAGCGACTGAAATCGGAACTGTGCCAACTACTTCTTACCGACTCGACAATACACGCCGGCACCTAGCGACCCTAGTGGAAAAACCATGCAACTTTACCGCCTTCTATAGTCTAGTCAACTGGTCGACCCCAAGGCTGTGCATTGAGATATCTGTGAATTGAGACTGAACAAACACAACAACTCTTGCGCCATCTGATGAAATTATTACTTAAATTATGCAACTTCAAGGAAACCCCTAACTAGTCCAGTGAGTTACTATTGAAATCCACCAATCAGACGCCAATTGACCAATCACGTCAATGTTCTTGCAAGCTGTCTTGTAGCCCCGCGGCAAAAGGTTCTGGAACATTACCGAACGTCGTCTGCAACTTTGGAAGAATTGGACGAGCATTCACCTGCATAGTTTGACTGGAACACGACGTCGTTCTGGGGACCGACCGATTTCCATAGGCGAAGCCTAGCCCCTTCTACTTCTAGCGCCTATCCGATTGATTGGATATTCCCCTTCTACTTCTAGCGCCTATCCGAGTCTACTCACTGCTGGGATGGATTCCACTACCTAGGCCCTACCAAAATACGAGATTTCTGCTCGTATTCTGCATATTCCGGCGAGGATTCGGAACTGCGCACTTCGCCCGTCCTAGCCTAGCCTACATCAGCCTACCTAGGAATCGACGCTCAATTCGTAACGTATCGATACATTTTCATTTACAATTCTCGCCGTGTTACAAGACTGTTATTTTACCAGTAGCCAAAGAACAGTTTTTGAACTTTTGCACGCATAGGCCTAGCCTAGTCTAGCCTACTGCGCATTGGCTTCAAAAGTCAAGGTCAGATCAGAACAATAAATCATTTTAGGCCTAAGGCCTACTCAATTGCTATTTGATTGTTGATTGTATTTAATTGTATTTCCATTTTCTTGTGTTTTGTATATTAATATTTGATTGAGCACTTTTAAGAACATCAGTGGGAATCAACGAATCCACTGTTGTTGGTGTTGATCCACTTCAGCAATTCCTTTACCATTACCCCCAATGTGCCGTCAATCTCCAAGAATAAAAGAAAAGCACATTGCAAGTCAAAAAAAATGTTAGTGGCAGTAGGGTTAGCAAGCAGTTGGTCTCATCTAATCTCAAACTCTAAAATTTCAATGGACATTTAGAAATATATAACTTGTATGCCAGAGTAAACTAGGCCTGTACACATTTCACTGTTCCGGACAAAATACAAAGATTTTGAACTAATTTTTTATGTGATTTTAAGATGGACAGTCAAATCGTGCATCAAGTTGACGCAGATTTATTGGGAGCAAAGCTCGAAGAGGTGGGAGTCAATTCATTTGAAAATTTAATTAACATTGACTGTTGCACAGATTCAGTGCCACCGTTGAAAGTAATTAAAGCCCGTGCCTGTCAAAAGGCCATAATAGCCAGGTTTGGGAAAAAAACAACTTCAACCCCTCAAACCACAATTGCACTCTCGACACCTTCCACATCAACATCAACTAATCAAGAAACAGCGACCGCATCAACATTGTCAAGATTTGAAATACCATTTAGCAAATTCAGTTCATAAGTTAAATCAAAATTTGCTATAACTAAATCCGATGTGTCTGAAATGGTGGTAATTTTAACGAACGAAATATTCCATCACACGGGATACCCTGGATTAGATTTTATAAAAACATCTACTGAAACAATAGTGAAGAAGTACCCCTAGTCTTTTGCTTTAAAGCCAAACAAAAATGAAAGTTTGGGAGTTGGTGGGGATCTCTTACAAAGAAAGTAAGCCACACGGATGCTTGCCCTGAAGCAAAAAAATAAAAGAAAGCTTAAATTTGACAACGACATGCAACAGGCAAGCAAAACAAGATCGTCAAAGAAAGACAAATATAGGGCGGTCAACTTCCTCCCGGAATCCCTTCCCAACCAGGCAGAGAAGCAGGAATGGCTCCAGGAGGAACACATCAAGTCACGGGAGGGACCGAGATGAGGCTGCGATAGATTCATGAATGGACCTGTCGTACACAAGCCAGAGACAGGACATCACACTCCACGGGAGTCGAACGAGCGACATCCGGAAGGGTTAGCCATTTTTATTTGAGGTAAGCCCACTTTTGTTTTATGTTCTAACTGAGGAGTACATATTGTTTATAGAAGGGTGCCATTTAAATTAATATGTTACAATTTTCTTGTTCTCAATGATTTAGGAATAAATAATAATTAATGATTATCAAACCAAATGATTATGACTATCATCTGCTTTCAATGTCATCAAAATTGATTTCATTGACAGTTTTAATAGTAAGTAGCCTACAGTATGTAAAGATCTATTGAGTTTCAAAGTTTGACATTTTAATTTTCCCGCACATTTGTTTTCTAACGACTGCTTATGTAACTAGCCCTTATGCGACCATGGCCGCGTGGATTAACGAAAAAATTATCTAGATACTTGGCAATATTGTATTGTTCGTACAACTATGGCTTGTAGTGATGTCCTGTCCCTAGAAGTCGACACGTCAGGAGGACGAAACAGGAGTTTCCGGTGTGTCCACTTTATGCTTACGCGTGGTGTTTAAAGCGGCATTTAGATAAGCATTTTAGAATCTGCATAATATGTAATTAATTTTTTTCTCCAGAGCGTTGTCTAAATTAATGTGAGTACTACTTACGAGCGTGTAGGATAGTACATGAATGTCTCGTGAAGACTCTTTTTTGAATACATGTATATAATATGTAAAATCCTATAGCATGTTGTTCAACACAGCACCATCTACTTTTGAAATGTGATAACATGTTGTTCATTTCAATTTTCAGAAGAAGTGAATTGGCTGCCCATTTCGAAAAGTAAATGGGAATGGACCTATTTGCAACAGCAAATACAGCTTTCCAAGAATTGGAACCTATTATGGTTTCATTTTTAAAAACCAAAGTGTCGACAGACGGACAGCCGGGAGCGAACGAACTTGCCGAAATCAAAGGCAGTGCTTTGAGATAACCTGATCAAATATCGGGAGCTGAATCGTCCCTCCCTCGCTGCCATAATATCCATATTGATGGATTTGTGGGGACAGCCTACAGCAGAGTTTTTTTATTCCTTCTCGGTAAGGCTATTGGATTTAGATCAAATATTCTTGTTTAATATACAAGATCTAGCAACAGTATTTACTTGTAACATCCTTGCCAGAAAATTCTTATGAATGCAATTTAATGCTTAGCTTACTTACTTGCTTACTTAGCTTGTCCATCATATTATATTGTGTAACAACTAATTTATATGTTGAAAAATGTTATTTTTGATTACCTATATATCACCAATATGCACATATAGGTAGTATCATAGCAAGTAAAGCCTTGAAAGTTTTTTTAAAGATGTAGCCAAATTGATTATTTCATCACTGTAACTAAAATTTCCTTTAAGGCTATTCGACCGCGTTTTTCTATTTTCCAAAATATGCTACCAAGTCAAAATAAAGTTAATGGCTTTGAAACCTGGCTATTTTAGAAAATCAAAACTATTTTTTTTAAATTTTTCTGATCCGGTACACGGCCAATATCGCCACCTCAAACTTATTTTCAACTTCAATTCGCCAGGGCACACCATTCGACGTAGGGAATGATTGATTGGATATTGCTTAACGTCTCATATTTATGCAACTTGGCTAATCGAGACGAAGGGAGGGACGTAAGGGATGACGCGAGGGGACAAGAGATAGACAGGCCTGTGCTGGTCAGAACCAGTCACAAGCATATGGGGAGGGCAGGGGTTCCCCCACGTCGTGGTCGTCTCCGTCTGTGTCATCATCTGTCCGTGTTGTCATTGTCATCGCCGTCGGGGAGGTAGTCAAAGGGAAGGGGAAAGTTCCCCGACGACGACCCAGAGCTTGCCATTAGTTTCAGGGAGAACTCCCCTAAACACGGCCAAACCACGAGAAGGTTGCGAGTTGGAATTTGATGGCCCAAGAATTGTTTAGCTTTACTTTAGACCCACACAATTGGACACTAATTGAGTCTCTCGTTGACATTCTAAAAGTGTTTAACGACGTTACGAAAACTGTTTGCTCTGCTGCAGTGACGGTATCGGAGGTAGTCCCTATTGTTAATGGAATGAGGGGACTCTGAGAGAAATACATACAAATTCGGGAACTGGAACACGGGCTATAATAAATGATATGATTGGTTCTTTAAATAACCGATACAGAGGAAATGAAACGTCTGCATGCTATGCTATAGCAACCATGTTGGAGCCTCGATTTAAACTTGCAATATTCGATGACAAAGATGCTGCAGAAGATGCAAAAGTGAAACTTATACGAGAAATGGAGCAAGATGAAGACCTACCAAGAAATGTGGAGACCAACCATGAAGAGCATAGGCCTAGTCGGGAGGATCAGGAAAGATCGGCATCAAGATCAACACATAATCCAGTAAAATCATTGTACCGTAAAATGTTGGCCGCTGGCCCAAGCACAAGGGTAAGAAATTGTTTCTTTTTTAAACTACGGTTGTTTTCTTTTAAGTTTTAATTAAAAATCCAGGGGGACCCTAAAATCCCAGTTTTAATTTAAATAAAGTAAGCATTGAGACTTTTACCCAAAGCATACTGCTGGACGTTGAAGAGAATTTCTTCAATAAACACGTCTTTATTACCCCGTTACATGTGTCCGCGCATTTCACATGCAATCTGAAGTCAGCATGCACAAATTCAAAAAGGAAATTTCCAAATACGGAACAATTAAAGAAATAGAAGAAGAAAAATTGGTCGCAACATTTTTCATGTTCGGTATAAAATGGGGTAAGAGCAATCCGCGACGCAAAAGAACACCAATACGATTAGCGGATAAAGGTGACAGCTTCCTATTTGCGTTTTCTTTTCCTTTAAGTTACCGTTGCAGTCACGAAAAGCCAGCCACCTTCATTCAAGATAAGCGCCTTCTTTTTTAACACAAATATAGTTAGCGTTGTACCTGACTAGTGGTGCTGACAGTGATATGCAATGCATCTGGACATTGTTCGTATCCAGCTCATCTAAACTTTGTATCTTTGATGCTAAGATATAAGCATTATGGAATGAACCGCCATCAAGGAAAAGGCATACGGCCTCATCAGAAGCAAGTAACCTTTACCTAACATTATTAAGTCAGTACTAGTTCAATTATTAATTGTTTAATGACATACATTTTAAAGACTTAGAGAAAGGGGTGTGAAGCACATATTAAAGTAAATGCCACTTGTTTATCTGGTGAACTAGTAATTGCTCAACTTAAAGAAGTTCACAACCATAAAACGGGACCAGAAAGTGTTAAACTTTATCCTCCACAAAGATCTATACATAGTGCATTATTAGAGCATGCAGAGAAGCTAATAACATACCAAATGCCACCGGCAATTCTGCAGCAACGAATAGTTGCTGACTCCAAAAAATGTGCAACAGCCAAAGATATTTGTAACATCAGGTGAGATATCTACTTTTTTCTAAAATCGGAAGAAAATTACGTGCATGTCTATGTAGCGTTGGCCTTCTTGGTTGGTCAAAACAATTGTTATAAAATTGCACTCTAGCATAATCTTGAAGTGAAAGTCTATGGCCGCTTTGAGTTAGTTAGTTAGTTATTGGGGTTTTAAAGCACACAACAGTAAAGGTATCAGTGCCCATCAAATTTTCTAGTTGCGAGCACCGTCCTGATACCCAGTGCCGCCAGAACGCGACGTGAGAAGCTTAGCCATAAATGCCGAAACTGTTTACGTCTTGACTTTACCACCGATCCCGCGGAGCGACGACAATCAAGCAAGACGATTGAAAATTTACAATGCTTTGTTGAAAATACTGGGAAAGAAAAGTTTGTACAAATTAATGATATTAAAATAGATCATTATTTTCAATACAGTTAAGTTAATGTTTACTAAGTTAGTGTTTTCTATCCAGTGAAAACAGTTCAAGTCCTTGACGTGAACGCGTTGATTCTGAATGCAAACGGTTCAGTCAAAGATTAATACTTTGAGACGCGAGTATACAAAATATATACAAACTTAACCAAATTGAGTATCATCGTGGGGTTGATTGTTGCAAATAAACAATGCAGATCATGTTATACCTTCTATTTAGCCTACCTGCTTAAATATTGAAATAACACAATTTATTTTTAGGCACATGGGACAAGGCAACAGACAAAGACACGACGGCTGCCAATCAGGAGCATCCACCGATTGTAGTTAGGTTCTACAAGCGGGACAAACGCTCAAAGTTTCTTCTGATGAGGAAGGCAAAACAGACAATCTCATGTCATGAGGTGGGTATAGAAACCATAGACGGACGAGACCACCTCCTATTTGTAGGGGAACATCTGACAAAGGACAACGACTACCTGCTATACAGAGCCCGCTGTTTGCGTAAACAAAGGGTAATAAAGTATGCATTGGCGACGAATGGATCGATTTTAGTAAGAAAAAATGAAGAGTCGTGCATTCAAAATCAAGAAAGAAGATCGCTTTTTCGCCTTTAGTCCGAGGTGCACCGACTCACGGCGAGAGCCAAGGGGGTTCCATCCAGCTCTAGCTTGACAGGCCGCGGAGTTAACAGCCTCGGCTCCAGATGAACAATGAACCAGGGCGGAGTTTAAGCAAGCGGGACATATATCTGTGGTTCTACAGCTGCAGCTGCAGCATATCACATAGTTGAAAATGTTGGATTATAACGACTACTGAATAAACTTGGCCTAGGCACACTATCCTGTGCTATTATGGGTGTGAACCAACAATTACATGAATGTGAGTTTGAATCTAGCGCAAAAACTGTCAAAAATTGTTCGGTTTACCATGAAATCGGCAAAGGACCTGCAGCCGCAGAAGACTTTTGTGCAATTACTAATCTACCGAAACCACCGACTACGTTCTCGGCCTACACTGATGTTTTGTCGAAGCTGTGAAAACTGTTTCAGAAGATTCAATTAAGGCAGCAGCAACAAAACTTATCACTATAAATGGGGGAGGGGGAGGGGGAGATACTATCACTGGCCTGGATGGTTTGTGGCAATAAACAGGGCATTTCCAAAGAGAATCCTATGATTATTGAAAAGACTTTAGAAGACATGTTGCAGGCTTTGTCCAGTCTTAAAAAGGGATTTTGTTGATCCATTGCGCAACCGGAAACAATCTAAAATATTACTGGAAGTGAAAACTCTGCTCTCTGCCGGTTTCAGTTGATGGAAGTCACTCTCTAAACGTATATATAAGGGAGTGGTATCGTATTTTGACTTATTGAATTGTTCAGATCAAGAAATAAAGGAATACCTCGACAATAACAAAGTTATTGAAGTGACCAGGATTCAGAGTAGGAAAAACGGATCACTTGCTCAGACTCCTGCACTGATATTATCATTCGTCCTACCTCAGCTACCATGCTAACGCCGATTATGAGTTATATTGATTCGAGTGAGTCTTGTGATCAGTTGATCACTGTCGTAAGTTTTTTCATTGGTGCGTCGAAAATAGGTGCCGTAGCCCTAGCTTGTGTATCACAGACGAGTGTTACACACCGCTGCTTTTCAAGCTCTTAACAGAGCACTGGGTGAGAAGGACAATACGACAATTTATACCGAAACAAATAAACTGAGTTATGTGCAAAGAAAAATGGAGAAGTAACAAACGAGACACGGACAAGAGAAGAAGATGAGGATAGAATCGGTAAAGAAACGCTTACAAATGAAGACACCCAAATAATTTTTTTGCCAGTAACTGAGAAAGATTGATTGGATATTGCTTTACGTCTCATATTTATGCAACTTGGCTAATCGAGACGAAGGGAGGGACGTAAGGGATGACGTGGGGGAACAACGGGTGGACAGGCCTGTGCTGGTCAGAACCAGCCACAAGCATATGGGGAGGGCAGGGGTTCCCCCACGTCGTGGTCGTCTCCGTCTGTGTCATCATCCGTCCGTGTTGTCATTGTCGTCGCCGTCGGGGAGGTAGTCAAAGGGAAGGGGGAAGTTCCCCGACGACGACCCAGAGCTCGCTATTAGTTTCAGGGAGTGAAATTCCCCTAATCACGGGCCATACCACGAGAAGGTTGCGAGTTGGAATTTGATGGCCCAACTGAGAAAGATGGGCGTCAACAGGTGACTAGGGATACTGGTCTGACTACTATAAATGAAATTCAGGTAGTTTTCTCCTCGGGACCAAAACAACACTCCCTTGCTCACTGTGTGGGGGAAGATTTGGACATGGGGAAAGGAAAAGCATTATAATTCAATAACTAATTTCACCGACTGCAGAAACTGCACGATCAGTAGGAAGGCACTGGAGAAACCGCCATGTTGAAAGATGGTGAGCGATTTATTGGATGAGCGTAGCGAGCGAAGCGAAGATTCCATTTCACTGCACTGGAGAAAAAAATTTTTTTGTTTGTTAACACGATTCCGGCTAGACCGATACTCCAATTGCGATGAAATTTTATGGAGACCTTCGAAATCTCCGAACTTAGAACTGACACGTTTTTGAGCGCAATCAAAAAATTATTACACATAAAAATCGCAATTTTACGATTTTTTTTCGATTTAAAGAAAAAAAATCGACTTATAACACCTACATGCTTTATCCGATTTTAATGATTTTTTCACCGAACCATAATTTTATGAATTGAGATATTCGTGTGAAATGTGAGCGCAATCGAAAAATTATTTCTTATGAAAATCGAAATTTTACGGGTTTTTCTGTTTTAAAACAATTCTTTGACTTATAACACCTACCTGCTTCATCCGATTGTAATGATTTTTTTACAGAACCTTAATTGTATGAATTAATAAATTCGTGTGAAATTTGTACGCAATCGAATAATTATTTCTTATGAAAATCGCAATTTTACGATTTTTTCCTTTTTTTAAATTAAGTTTAAGAAAAAAATTAAAAAACTTAAGTTTTTTTAGAAATTAATTTAAAAAAAAACTTAGTAATGATTTTTTCACAGAACAACAGAAAATCCGCATAACACATGGCAGCTCAATGCACCAAATACGCTCATCCATCAACGCGGCGGGACTTAAGCGTTTTCCGAATTTACTATATGGCAACGAAGCCTTTAATACATTTACCGCCTATTTCGAATAATTGATGGATATCGCTTAAGATCTCATATTTATGCAACTTGGCTTATCGAGACGAAGAGTTGGACGTAAGGGGTGACGCGGGGGGACAAGGGGTGGACAGGCCTGTGCTGGTCAGAACCAGCCACAAGCGTATGGGGAGGGCAGGGGTTCCCCCACGTCGTGGTCGTCTCCGTCTGTGTCATCATCCGTCCGTGTTGTCATTGTCAGCGCCGTCGGGGAGGTAGTCAAAGGGAGGGGGAAAGTTCCCCGACGACGACACAGAGCTCGCGATTTGTTTCAGGGAGAAAAACTCCCCTAATCACGGGCCAAACCACAAGAAGGTTGCGAGTTGGAATTTGATGGCCCTATTTCGAATAAGATAATAGATTTTTATTGACTTACAGAAAGATCAAACGGCGGAAGAATTAGAAGCATCGTGTTGGCAGGCGGTTAAGCAACGAACTTCAACTCCACAAGGTGTAAAACAATGAGATAACAAACAAGCTTCTCGGACAAGTAGGGCAGAATAAAGAGCTAACAAAACCTTTCAGTCTGGACAGAACAGACTACCTTCTAAATAAACAAGCTTAAAACAGAACGATGCGAGGACACAACAGCTTTGACTTGCACAAACATTACATTTAGTAGTAACAGAAGCCATAGCTACTTGTACTGTAGAGGCACAACAATAACAGACCGAAGAACGTACACAAAACACGTCCACCTTAAACAAGAACAACAGACCGACTGCGAGGCGAGGCAGCCAGGCTCTCTCTCTGCTGAGTACAGGTGACAGTCAAAAGGTGCGGGGCGGCGAGGTCATATCGATGCTGCACATAAAGTGCGCAGGAAGTTTTTTAAAATTGCATTGATGACAGTAGCACATGAGCTTTATGGTGTGTAATTAATTAGTTGCGACAGTTTTTCTACATTTGCAGTGAGGTTCATTGTGAAAATTTCTTCAGGTTGTTAGCTGTTGGATTGGATATTGCTTAACGTCTCATATTCATGCACTTTGGCTAAAGTAAAGTTTTATTGGCCTGGTTGACATAGGTGCATGGTAGGTCTACATGCATGGTAGGCTTACCCTAGACCTACATTGATTTTCCATATATATTACAATAATTATCGTGATGTTATATCTAGACATGCATCTCCCCTTCCCCTCCAAACCCTTTGCAGGTAGGCCTACAGCATTTGTGTAATGCAAACATTTTATTTTTCAGGTTCGGTCATTGAAGCTCGACAAAAGCGCAATCGTATTATCAGCGGAAACGAGTCGACAACAGATAACGAACCTTTTCGATTAAGAAAGAGAAGGAATCCACGTTCTGTGGTGAGATCACATGACTCTGACGATGGTGACGAAGACGCAACCTCAAGAATAAAAGAAAAGCACATTGCAAGTCAAAAAAATGTTAGTGGCAGTGGGGTTAGCAAGCAGTTGTTCTCATCTAATCTCAAACTCAAATTTTCAATGGACATTTAGAAATATATAACTTGTATGCCAGAGTAAACTAGGCCTGTACACATTTCACTGTTCCGGACAAAATACAAAGATTTTGAACTAATTTTTGATGTGATTTTAAGATGGACAGTCAAATCGTGCATCAAGTTGACGCAGATTTATTGGGAGCTAAGCTCGAAGAGGTGGGAGTCGATTCATTTGAAAATTTAACTAACATTGACTGTTGCACAGAGGGCAGGGGTTCCCCCACGTCGTGTTCGTCTCCGTCTGTGTAATCATCCGTCCGTGTTGTCATTGTCGTCGCCGTCGGGGAGGTAGTCAAAGGGAAGGGGGAAGTTCCCCGACGACGACCCAGAGCTCGCCGTTAGTTTCAGGAAGTAAAACTTCCCTAGTCACGGGCCCAACCACGAGAAGTTGCGAGTTGGAATTTGATATTTGATGGCAAGATAGTATTTTAATTTACTCGTAATGTCTATAAATCATGTTCTTTTTCAGTTCACCTGATGTCTGTGGACAGAAAAAAAACTCTCAGAAAAAAGACTCAAGAGTTTGGTAGCCTGGAGGCTTCTGAGACTGTCCTTAGAGCAAGATCGTCTCAAAATCATGCCAAGGACGCATGGGTGGTGTATGCAACTCGGCGTTTTGAACATCCTAAGATACTCTGTCAGGGATTTCCTCGAGACCACGAGCCACTGTGCAAAGTCGTTATTCCACCATCAACTGGTAACGATGGGAAGGGTGGAAGAAGATACAGAAGAGCCTGCGGCTATGGGCTTCAGCCGACTGGCAATTCTACAGGGCAGTAGTAGAGCCCATTGTACCAGGAGTTGCACCTGTTATGACCATAGAACCGGAAGATGCACTTGTCGTGCCCGTAGAACTGGAAGTTCATTGATTGGATATTGCTTAACGTCTCATATTTATGCACCTTGGCTAATCGAGACGAAGGGGGACTAGGGGGTCGCGGGGGGGGAAAGGGGGGACAGGCCCGTGCTGGTAGAAACCCGCCCCAAGCGTAAGAGGAGGGCAGGGGGTTCCCCCCCCTTTGTGGCGTCCCCTCTGTGTCACATCCTCGTGTTGCTTTGTCGTCGCCGTCGGGGGGTAGTCAAAGGGAAGGGGTTCCCCGACGACGACCCAGAGCTCGCCATTAGTATCAGGGAGTGAAACTCCCCTATGCACGGGCCAAACCGCGAGAAGGTGTCGAGTTGGAATTTGAAGGCCCGGTTGCGAGTTGCAATTTGATGGCCCAACCGGAAGTTGCACCTATCGTGCGCATAGACAAGAAGTTGCACTTGTTGTGTCCATAGAACCGGAAATTGTACCTATCGTGCCTAACAAACAAGAAGTTGCACCTGTATTGCCCATAGAACCGGTGATTTGTCGTGGTCGTGGACGACCTCATGGTGGTCTTGTCAGACCAATCGGCCCTAGACGCCCCCGAGGAAGGCCACCTGGTAGTTTGAACAGGCGTAGACCCGGAGAACGTCAAGAAATCGGAGGCCTGGTGTTGGGTGTAGCCAGTGAGTTAAGCGGACGAGTTTGTATTTATAAGAGGATACAGAAGAGCCTGCAGCTACAGGCTGCAGCCGACTGGCAATTCTTCAGGCAGTAGTAGTGCCCATAGTACCAGGAATTGCACCTGTAATGGCCATAGAACCGGAAGTTGACTATCGTTCCCGTGCCCCAAGGCAAAAATGGCGGCAGGTAGAGGCTGCGTGGTTAGAGTGGTTAGATCGCTTCGCTTTAATATTATTATTTTAGTGTTGAAAATCGTTATTAACCACAACAATGTAGAACCACGTGTGCACAATATAGTTAGACATCGCCTAGTGTTCGGGTTGCCTCTGCAAAATGTGTTTGTGTCTTGTAAATGAATGGTGTCGACATCCACTCTGTGCTACAGCGCGTTAGAGGACACGAGACTCTTGATGATACATTTATCCCCGCGCTACGGGGAAGCTCGGGCCGGCCCGTAGTTCGGCTCCGCGCCCGCCTGAATGTGCCTACGTCTTCGTGCGGCGTTGCCATGCTCCTCATCGCGCTCGCGGGCGATGTCCAGCTGATCCCAGGACCCCAGGGAATGGTTGACCACCAGAGAAACACACCGACCAACACCAACGGGAACACAACTCAGACACGTAAGAAATGTAAAGTCCGCATATCGCCGGGCAGAACAAACCAACTCTACCTCGAGTGTTGTGACTGGAAATTTTACTCACCGCACGTGCGCGAAAGTTCGTCCCGCAGAACACAGTCGCTTGTTAAAACAATCAGCTCAGTGGTCATGTTGGAACTGCTCTCTTCCAGGACTGTCAGACTCGTTCTTCTCGTGTGGTGATCAGGATTCGTTCAGTAATGTAGGCTCTAATTCAGGTGTAGGCGCAAGGGCGAGGATGCGACCTAGAAGTAAAGGCGAGAGAAGCCTAAACTCCACTAGGTAAATGAGCAGTAACTCAGGGTGTGGACTGTATAGTGTTGAGTGGAAATATGTTAGATATAACACGAGGGAAGGTGCCGTGAGCATACCACATACATACATACCTGGTTCCTCTCTGTAAGAGAAGGTAAATAATTTTTTTTTCACTTGACCCATCATAGTAAAAATTAAACACATTATCCTCTTATGAGAAGATAGTAGAGTGAAATGAATAATTCTTAATATTAAAATAGATTAAATTTAAAATAAAATTAATGTACAAAAAAAAAATATAACTGGCTGGGCCTCATCTCTTAAAAAAATAATTGATTGTGAATAATAAGAGTATTTTTTTTTATGTTACTTACTTTTAATGCAGAGAGATATTCATTGAGTAGTGAAAATTTTTGGTTTTTAAAAAATGATTTCATGCGGGATTTAAAAGTTGAAATGGGGGGGACAGGTTCTTGTTTGGTTTGTAGCTTTTTATATGAGTAAAGCTAATTTTGGGGATTTTGAAATAGGTTTTTTATATTGGGAATGTGAATTTTTAGTTTGCTTTGTAAAAGGGAGTGGAAGGGGGTGTTTAGGGGGAAAAGATTAGGGGGGAACAAAAAAATACGCTGAGCTTGAATAAAGAGCAGCCAGAGAAGGTATTCCTAGTTCCTTGAAAAGCTCTCTACATTGCCTCCGGAAAGCCAGCCATAATTGGGGGACTTCCTTTGGATGGGAATATTCGATTGCATGGGGGGATGCCCCCGAAAAGTGGGCCATATGATATGAATGAGTGAACATGAGCAAATAAACCATTTTAAGTATGGGGGATGAATAGCTGTTTGAGCTTTCCCTTTAAAAAGAACAACACTTTGAATTTTTAGAGGCCAATGGTTTATGTGGAAAAACCAATCTAAAGTTTTGGACTGTATAATCCTAGCAAATTTTGGATTGGTTCTAGTGATGCTTTTTTTCCTCCCAGCAATTAAGGGACTAGATTTGGGGAGTTGAGGGGGGAGTGGAAAGAAAATGTAGGGAGTCTTTGCTAAGGTTGTAAAGGGGGCAAATTTTACGACATTTGGGGAACTTGATTGTTTACTAGTGGGGGGTTGCAG
Organism: Sweltsa coloradensis; assembly: GCA_024449915.1. Classification (NCBI taxonomy): domain Eukaryota; kingdom Metazoa; phylum Arthropoda; class Insecta; order Plecoptera; family Chloroperlidae; genus Sweltsa; species Sweltsa coloradensis. Next base: position 26,051 of record JAMZAV010003275.1, read on the forward strand.
CAATTTTGGGTTTTTTTTACAGGTTAGGGGTTGATCCATCATCTGCATATTGGGAAGTGTGTCCTCATCTAGGGAAATTGGCAGGTCATTTGAAAAGTGTGAAGGGAAGGGGACCTTTATTGAGCCCTGTGGGAAACCCCGGGGGACAAGTGTTTTGGGTTCGGAAAGATATTTTGGGTGGGAAATTTTTTTGTAAACGGATTTCAACAAAACCCGGGTGCGACAGTCAAGTAAGAAAACCCCCCATTGGTGCCGTTTTCCCCTATTTCCCAAAGGGTTTAAATTTGTCGAGAAGAAGACTGTGGTCGATGGTGTCGAAGGCTTTGCTTAGATCGTAGAACATTTCCCAACGGCATGCTCCCCTTTTTTCCAGAGCAGAGTAGAGGGGGGAAAGAAAGCTGAAGGAGTTGCAGTGGTAGTTGATTTATTTTTTAAAAAGGGCCGTGTTGGCTGGGAGAAAGCAAGTTGTGGTAGTTGAAAAAGGAGAGTAATCGATCGTGCATGATTGTTTCATATTTTTAGAGAATGAAAAGGAGGGAGATTGGCCTATAGTTTTTTCATGTCAGATTTTCTTTCCTTTATGTTTGTAAATGGGAATTACTTTTGGCTATTTTAGTTTGGGGGGGAAGATACCAGAAGAAGAGATTTTTGTTTATTAAAAAGGCTAGGGGAATTGAGATCAAATGCATACATTTAGTAAGAAGGGATCCCGGTATCTCATCCATACCACTTGAGTGTTTAGATCCTAATTTCCTTGCAATTTGATTTTACTTCAAAGTGTGTAGTAGGGTAAAGAAATATTTTTTTGTTCACATTGATTTTTTGAGATTAGTGGGACCTGGGGTACTGGGGGGGTTATGATGGGTAGAGCCAGTCTGACCTGTAGAGCAGGAATGTAAGAAAAAGTCATTGAAGAGATTGCCTAGGGAGGTGGGGTCAGAGATGGGTCTACCATTGATCATAATGGGAATGTTTGCTTTTGAATCCTTTTTTTAAAGCACTACTTAATATTAACTTATTGATTATAAGTTTTTGAATGTGAAGTTTGTTCCATCCTGCAATTATTACGAGAGAAATGTCCCTAAACTTAAATTTTTAGTAAGAATATTTTGATGAGAATTTTTTATCCCAGCACTGAGGCAAAATGAATGAATTATTTTATCGATCCCAACCGCTAGCCACCAGTGTTATGAAGCCACTAGTGCCTATAAGGTAGTACTGCCACCACTCGCTGACGTGAGAAACCTGGTACGTTGAGATACTTCTAAGGTGCATAAAGGTCATGTTCATAAATTTAAGAAAAAAAAGAAGAAAAAAGAAGATTAACTACCCATACCCCAGTGTTCATGCTCGAAGGTACCTTCCTCTTCTCTCTCTCTGGTTGGATGGATGGAGGTTGGATGGAAGATAAAGCCTAACTGGCTTAAATCCCCGCCTAAATAAAGACGATTATCTCTTCTTCTCTCTCTCTCTTTCGAGAGCACCCAGCTAAACACAACTCTTCAGGCGTGTAATTTGACCATTCTACCCCTATCGCCTACGCATCACACTGGTATTATAGATATTAATTTCATATAGCCAGGGTCTGCACACGATGCAAGAATTTTAGCGGAATATACCAACATGCTGACGCTCTGCTGGCCAAGACCACGAGATCGGCGCTGCGAGACGCCTACAGCGAGCGCCTGCACGCAAAGAGGGACCAAGGCAAAACCTCTTTGCCAACATCGAGATGGTTTTCGAGCAACCACTTCCACACCGACGGGAAGTACACCCCGTTCTGCGACTGGAGATTGATCTTCAGAGCCAGACTGGACTTGCTGGCCGGACCCAAGACCTGTTGAATCTGCAACGCGCACAACGAGACCAAGCCGCACGTGCTGAACCACTGCATGGGCACTGAACGCGAGCAGAAGAGACACAACGCGGTCCAGGACAGACTGGCCGCCGCCATACCCCGGAGACTCAAGAACGACCCAGCCGTCACGGTGACTGTCAAAAGGAAGGTGGCGCACGGCACCGACGAGACAAACGTTCGACCGGACATCATCATCGTGGACGACGCTGCCAAGACCGCGCTGATCGTCGACGTCACATGCCCCTTCGAGAATGGAACCGACGCGTTCCTGCTGGCAAGACGGATGAAGGAGGGAAAATACCAGCACGTTGCCGACGGGTACCGCGACCAGGGCTACCAGGGCAGTCGAGCGTAAACAATGCCAAATAACAACCGCCTTATGAATGTGAATTTTTGGTACAGAGTAAGTTAACAATTAATTTTATAGTCTTCTTCTTTATCGACTCTTGTTTCTATGGTCTTGTTTATAACATTTTAGGGATTTTCATTCCGTAATTAAAACTATTTATTTTTTTACGCGATGACTATCCAAGGTAGAGTTCTGAAAATTGTATCAATTGTTAACGTTGATGGCAAGAGCATTGTGACTTAAAATTATTTTTTTCCATTGGGAACTTCTGGGGAAAAACTGAGTTTTTTAGTTTGTTTTATCTTTTGTAGGTTGGCATTCTGGGTAATTAAATTTTCGTTTATGTAGGTACCTATTCCGGGAGGTCAATAATGTTGGTGCAAAATTTGGTTATTCTATCTTTATCCGTTTGGTGCCCACGAACCGGCAAAGAATTAACTAGTTACTAGCCAGCCAGTTAGCTGAAGAAGAAAGTAATTTGAACGATCTTTGCGTCTTAATAACTTCCAGACTAATCATGCGATCTGGATGAAATTTGGAATGGGTCGTCTCGTGGTAAAAACCCACCGATTAAAGTAAATTTCAGGTTTCTATCTTTTATAGCTTCCCGTCGGCAACATCGTGTTAAGTGCCCAAGTAGCCGTGCAGTAAGTAGTGGCTTAGTTGAAGCGCCCGACGCCTGGCTTGGCCCGGTGCGCTGTCGCGCCCCTTAATATTGAGTGAATGATGCATATATTTTGTGTTTATGACATTTAATGACATTGGAAGTATCTGAAGTAAATTATTTGTCTAGTAATGTTCACTAGTTCATAAAACGCATATAATAAGCACTAAAACTACACTTTTAGGTGTACATCATTTCAATATTAATTTTAATAATAAACATAATTTCCATTCAACAAAATATGTGCTCCTAGAATTCCAGCATGCATTCATCATTATTTATTTTTATAACCGTAAAGTTGCAGCGATAATCGAATGTGTTTTCGGGATGAAAAGGCGAAATATCAAAACATTACTGCGATTTCTTGTACATATTATTACGAAAATCTACTGCCTCTAAATGCTTCTTGGTAGTAGGACAATGCTGTTTCACAAATAAGTGCATGGTTTAAAAAAATGAAGGTAGTAGTGATTGTGGGTCGCTATTATTATAAACTTAAAGTCTACACAATCATGTAGCAAGCTACTTAACTATTAAAATAGCTTATAAAGTAGCTAAGTTACTTTCAAATTAAAAGTAGCTTTAACAACACTGAACGGATACAATTATTATCTTATATTATGTAAAAATAAATACAATACATAAATAAACACTTAGACAAACAGTTATTGATTTTTAAATGTTGTATGTAACATATGCGAGTTAGTTCATTAACACTCAGCGACAGGTTTCGCATTCTTTAGTGACTGCTAGATGGAGCTATAGTGTTCCTAGCTTTGTTTTTTTATTTGTGCCTGTCAGGTTTCAACAAAGTTACCAACGTTGTGTATAGGTTAACCACCCAAAAAGCAAAAACTTCCAAAAAAGCGGCCAAGCCCCACACTATAAAAATTTCTGAACATTGAAAATAGTGATATCCGAAAGTGTGGCCAAGCCCATTCTTTGTTTTTAGTAAATAAATGTATTATTTCAATAAATTAACACTTTTATAAATATTTATACTATGTAACAATAATTGTAAACAAACAAGCATACAAGTCAGAATTAAAAAAAGTATTGAAACAATTCGAAGTGGAAAAACAAGATAAACACACTTCATTAAAAATTTAAAGTTTGGCCGATGAATTTGCATTCCTCGTGTTTCTTTTCGTCAATGACGATTTGTCAATTGGCCTAGAATTATTCAAAGTATTGAAATGTTTTTTGAATTTCATCGATTAATTTAAAACTTGCTTGGGTTGTTGAAAACGTAATACAAACCAAGTAATGATACATTGAATACAATTCATATTCATGCATGACCCAATGCCAACTTACAAATTTATCGGCCAAGCTTTTGATTCAGAATGGTGTGGTTATCTTGTTTTTCCCACTTTGAATAATTTCAATACCTTTTTTTAAGTCTGAATAACATATATATAATATATATATATATTTCTTGGTAGATAGTGCCTGGAGGCGTTATCTATTATTGTGACATAGTATACATATTTATAAACGTGTTAATTTATCAAATAATATAATAATTTATTACAAATAGGCCACACTTTTGAATATCACCACTGTCAATTCACTTTCACTTTTCACTTTCAGGACTTGGCCGCTTTTGTTTTGAAAATTTTGCTTTTTGGGTAGTATATTATTCAATCCATATTGTATGTGTATATACATATCCATAGGAAGAGGGGGGGGCAAGCCTTGCGGAGGCGGCTTGCCCCCCCCCCCTTCGCCACTGACAATACCCATCTTTAGCCTCTGTAAGGTTGAGCAGTGGTAATCAGTGTCTCGCCAACAGATCATCGGCTAGGCCGGTGTTACATCTCTTGAGCTATAGTTGACATAGTTTTGATTTAGTTTGAAAATAATTATCAAAGTATCAACATGTCCCTAATTTATTTTACAGATGGACAAGGTTCTTAATTTTATACGGCAGGTTATACCCGTTTTCGATGAAGCCAAAGTGGCTGAAGTGTTAGCTACCACTGGTATTCAGAGTCTAGTCGAATTACGACACCTGAAATGTGAAGAGGATTTGAAATCCGTTTTGAATAAAATTCAATGCCGAATATTGCAGGAGGCCATTCATGTCAGAGCAGTCGTGCCGATAGTTACTGCTGCGCCAGCCACAAAGCTGGGCCCCAATGAGGGCAATGTGACCACGACGCCGTCACCCACTTTCATATCCAGCCTTGAAAATTTGAAAGTAAATTTTGATACTTTTCCTCCAACAATAAAAAAGTACATGCAGGAAGGGAAAAAAGCAACCACTAGTCTGGTTAATGACGTGGTCAGGAATATAAGTAACCACACTTGGCCATTAAATAAATATCCCGGCACAAAGTTTTTTGACAGAATGGCAAAATCCATTGTTGACCGAGCTCCTGCAACATTCTGCGACAGATTTGGGGAAAATGAATTTGCGATTGGTAGTGGTTGCGCTATCATCGCAAGAAAATTAAAAGAGCGATTCCAAAATATGAATCGCTCTTCGAAACGTAGCCTCAACTTTGCGGTGGAGGCAGATACCCCCCAGAAAAAGGCAAAGACGTCAACCAAGGACACATACGGCACACAAAATCATTTGCCTGACGTAGAAGATGCACACAAATTAAACCTACATAAGAAGTGGCTCCAAGACGAACACACAAAAGTAGAGATAGAGCGAGATAGAGTAGAAATTAAAAACATTATGGCTGCAACGTATAGTCTGCAACGACATGACATAGTAACGTTGGCCATGTCAACGGATGATATAAGGAAAAACTGGCCCTTCCTGTTTGAAGTAAGTACTAACACCATTATTCCATTACCACCACTCCAAGTACAACTACCACTACCACCTTCACCACCACCACTCACTACAACTAATACCACTACCACCACCACACTACAACAACAATTAAAACTACCACTACCACTACAACTAAAACTACAAGTACCACTACTACAACTACACTACAACTAAAAGTACCTCTTGTAATACAACTACCACTACAAAAACTACCTCTTATAATCCAATAACCACTACTACAACTACCTCTTATAATACAACTACCACTACAACAACTACCTCTTATACTATAATAATGTATATATAATATATATATATATATATAATATATAATAATGTATATATAATGTAATTTGCCGTCAGAGCTGCTCGCCAGTCACACATCGACGAGATTAAGACTTAAAACAATGTCATTGTGAGAGCTACGTAGGCGGCAGAAATGAATGCACTCGTTTTGCGGAAAAACGACTCCCCTAGTTCCAAGCCCAATCACTTTTATATTGTTTGTACATTGACACGTATGTTACAGAACCAGTAAAAGAGGAGACTTCCAATAATAAATATAATATTTAATTCCACCTGATCAACAAGAGGCAGTGCAAAAGAGAAAGATTGGATTGGATATTGCTTAACGTCTCATATTTATTTATGCAACTTGGCTAATCGAGACGAAGGGAGGGACGTTAGGGGTGACGCGGGGAGACAAAGGGGGGACACTTGGACAGGCCTGTGCTGGTCAGAACCAGCCACAAGCGTATGGGGAGGGCAGAGGTTCCCCCACGTCGTGGTCGTCTCCGTCTGTGTCATCATCCGTCCGTGCTGTCATTGTCGTCGCCGCCGGGGAGGTAGTCAAAGGGAAGGGCAAAGTTCCCCGACGACGACCCGACTTGGGCTGACTTGTGCTGGAACATGCCATCCATTTACCAACGATTCTTTAGTCATGCTTTAAAACTGAACTGAACTGGCAGCCAGGACAAAACTGTAAGTCTTTTTGTTTTGTAATTTGTGTATTTTTCGTGTTAGTTCTGTGTGATTTAAAAAACCCTAATAATTAATCAAATTTAATGTGGAATTCTTTAAATCTAATGGCTTCAATTTTATTGTTTCTAGGGTATCAACTTGACACTGCCGAAGTCAAACATGGAGGAACTCGAACTGCTCATTGTTTCTGTAGCAGAGCTTCTACGATTGGATATTACGAACTTGAGACGTCAAGTAGAAAAATTGAAGCAGGAAACGGTGGTTATGCAAGCAACACTAGAAACCATGAACGAAGATTTATGCTATGCTAAAAATCATATTTTCCACTTACATGCACAACTAGAAGATAGGAGAGGCCTAAAGCTAAAAGATCATCAAAGAACTTTACATGTAGGCCTATTCTTGATGCAGTAGACCCAGTAGGCCTACAAAGTTAGTCACGGAGTGATGGTGGTTTCTCGAGCACTAGCAAGGAAGCGTCAGCTAGTGTCAACCAAATAAGCTCATCAATCAACCCCAATGGAAAAAGCATTTGCGAAGCGGCCTAGTAACAAAATTCTTACGGCGGTGCGTTAGGTAGGGCAGGGCCAATTGGTGTTCTGCTGGAAACCTGAATAAAAAATAAAGATCATGCAAACCTGGTGAATTTGATTGGATATTGCTTTACGTCTCATATTTATGCAACTTGGCTAATCGAGACGAAGGGAGGGACGTAAGGGATGACGCGGGGGACAAGGGGTGGACAGGCCTGTGCTGGGCAGAACCAGCCACAAGCGTATGGGGTGGGCAGTGGTTCCCCCACGTCGTGGTCGTCTCCGTCTGTGTCATGTAAACCTTTATTTTTGGATAAAATCCACCGCCATCTAGAGGACCTTGACTCCTTGGGAAAACTATTTAAACCCTGTGGTGACAAATAATAGACTGCTTCCTCGAAAGATTTTGTCGCCGGTTAGTTTGAAAAAAAAACTTTCGACGTCGTGGTCGTCTCCGTCTGTGTCATCATCCGTCCTTGTTGTCTTTGTCGTCGCCGTCAGGGAGGTAGTCAAAGGGAAGGGGTTCCCCGACGACGACGCCATTAGTTTCAGGGAGTGAAACTCCCCTATTCACGGGCCAAACCGCGAGAAGGTGTCGGTGTGAAGATTTCGGGCAAACCAGCTTGGCATTGCCCTTTCCAAAAAGAAGAAAATATACCTCACCAGAGTTTTATTAAGTGTGTGTCACATAGGTGGTGTACCATGGATGGGGCAGCAATTCATTAGTTCAATAACCAGCTCTTTTTACATATTTTGTACCATATGTTCCACAAAAACTGTCAAATTGAAGCGATTTATTGATCGATTATCTCTGTACCTACCATATTTAAACTCATTATGTGCACCCATTCTTGTTCTTGTTAATCAAAAAACCAAGCCAAGCTGAGACACCAAATTGCTAGCATTGTATCTGCAGACCCATATCCACCCAGACTAGCAGTTATGGAAAACAAGGTAAGACTACATTTTCCTCCTTTACCTTCTCATAATATTTCTTTACTTTATTGATAGATTCTACATTTCTCAAAATAAAGAGGTAGGTAATAACTGACAATAATGCTTAAGTTTATACAGAATGGCTCTGAAGAAATAAGTTTGTTTCGTTTTATTTAAAAGTTATTTTCCACATGCCACAAAGTTATATGAACTGTTTTACTTGTTCATTTTTCATTGATTAATTTAAAATTAGATTCATAACATTTCACAGTTCTTTTGGTTTTAGTATTTGATTGTGGTATCAGAAATATGTTGTCTTGTTTAGTTTATTTATTCACTTTGATCATAGGTAGGATATGGATGTTTTAAGTGTAATTTCATATGTTTACCTGTTTTGTCTAGTTACTTAACTTAACAATTTTGGTCCGGAACATAAAGCCCCAGCGCCATCCAAAAAATAGGCTACCCGCACAGCCGTAAATTTGGCCCACAATGGATATATCAATAATTGTTTAATTTCAGATTTGCCTCAGCTAATAAAAATCTGAATAATGCTACGGATGAGCTAGCCCACTGCACCCGGAGACACAGCATGCGTCTCACAAGTCTCCATCCTCCGAAACTGTCAAGTCTAAGTCGCCCTCAGCAAAATCAGGCCACTTATCAAAATTAATTTTGATTGTTCGTCATCCTCTAGAATTGTCAAGTCCAAGACGCCCTCAGCAAAATCAGGTCAGTCATAAAAAAGTCATTTTGATTGTTAGTCATCTCCCAAAACTATTAAGTCCAGGCCAACCTAGGAAAAACAGTCCCACCAAGTCCGTCAACTCAGCTTCGATTCTGTATCCCCCAAAACTCCGAAGTCTAGGTATACCTCGCCAGTTTTAAGCAAATGATAATCATACACACAAACATTGTCAGAAGCTCCTAGAACAGAGACATATACTGGGGACAGAAATGCCGAGGGCTTCCCGGTAAATAGGCTATAAATATTATTTGATTATTATGTTTCTAGTAACCTGTTTACATGCATGACATTTTTAAAGTTATAATTTGGTAAGAAAAAATAGAGTGCAAGATATTAAAGGAACAGCTTGTTAAATTATATAAGTGTATAGAGGACAGTGTGCAAGACAATAAAGAAAAATCAACCACCCACTCCAGCCTTCATTTTGTAGGCCCTATAATGTTTGAATGAATCACCTTCTATTAAAGTCGTAAGTGGTCTTAGCCTATAATGAGCATATAAGTATTACTCAACCCAAAAATATATGGTAAAACGTTTTGATTTGATCATGTGTTTAAAACGACAATTATTAAGGAACACGAAAACGACGGCATAATGTCAGTAAGCGGTTGGCTGAAAATAATTTACGGTAAGCACTTTTTTTCTAGGTTAAGGTCGTCAAGACAAGGGCTGGGCTATTGCTATTTTATTGCCACATCCCCAAATATTGTATACCTGTAATATTAGATTAGTATTGTTTTAAATCTACATTGGGATACAAAGTTTGCTATTTCTTTCTCAGGTATTCCATCAAAGATTCAGATCTTCTTAATTTTCGGTACCCTTGCAACATGTTAATAGCAGATTTAAATGCAAATCTGTTTTAATTGAAGAGCATGTTAAAGTAAAGAGTAAAGTGTTTAAATCTACATGTTAGGTTAAACAGGACCAAAATACCTCCGGGACTGGCGCGAAGGAAGCTGGGAGGGGAAGTTGTGGCTCCTATACAAGGATTTATTTCCTTCCTTGAAGACTATGAGCTGTTTCCTCCTGGTAGTATTTGCAGACATATTTGCCCATACTGACCATCTGTTCAACATCCTCCAAACCAAACAATTCGACATTCAGTTCTGTATGAATGAAATACAGTTAGCAAAACAATACCTCGAGGAGACGCGTTTTGAGCGCGCGACCTTGAGAAGACAGTAAAGCTTCTTAATACTGAAGGCAAACGCTATTATGAGACCTCAGTAGAACTTGCTAAGGCAACGGTAGCAGCGGAAAAACTAGCATTACGTATGCTCGTACTGTCGCCAAGAAGGCTGTCAGTCAAGGCATGGTTGTACACCAAAAACCAGTACAAAAGACTCGGACACAATCTTAAATCTTGTATCTTTTTGCAATAGACACTTCTAAAACAGCAGAAGATGTTACGTTGCTCGCAACTAAAGCAATTAAACCGGCTTTACGAAATCTGAAGTTACACACTATGAGACCCACAAAGAATAATGGGGTTAGAATTGAAGTTTCCTCTGAAAAGGATATTGACATAATTACAAAATGTGAAGGATTAAAAGAACTTGGATTAAAAGTTGCCACCCCTCAAAAGCTATTACCTCGTGTAATAGTTTATGATATCGATAAAGATATTACAGAAGATGAATTCCTGAAAAAATTATTCACAAGGAATATTCAACACTCGTGTGATACTATTGAAACTTTAAAAAAATTGCTTTGTATTAAATTTAAAACCTCTAATAGAGGAAATTCTAAGGGAGAAAAACGTTGTACTCGAAATGAATCATGTTATTTACCATGAACTTATGACTTCTGGTAGAATATTTATCAAATGGAGAGCCCACAAAATTGCAAACTTCTTGCAAGTGACAAAATGCAACAAATGTCTTGGTTTCGGCCATATTAGCTCAAAAATGTGCCAGTAGAGTACCTACTTGCTCTCATTGTGGCCGTGTCGGTCATCTACGTAAGGATTGTCCAAGTTATGAAAAACCAACCTACTGCCCTAACTGTAGGGGGCACAATGTGCCTAATGATCATAACTACAATGATCCTCAATGTATTGCTTATCTACGCCAAGTAGAATTGTTAAGATCTAGAATTGATTATGGACAATAGATCAAGCTACCTAAAAATAGTCCAACAAAACACTCAGCGTGCTCGAATTGTCTCACCTCAGCTTAAAACTTTTATGGATGATGAAGATGTTGACATTGCTCTAATACAAGAACCATACTGCTATGAAGGCAAAGTGAAAGGATTTGGAATATCATGTAGAACACTACAAAATATTGGTCTAAATAAGACAGCTATTATTATTCGCAATAGGAACATTGATGTGATACGAATTAATTCTCAATGCACTCCATATTCTACATGTGCAATTATTAAAGGAAGTTTTGGTGAAGCATTTTTATCATCAATTTATTGTCAACCTAAAATGGATTTTAAAGACCTGTTACAAATCATCAGTAATGTTGCTGATGTGAGTAGAAACATGCCATTGATTATGGCAATTGACTCCAATACTTCTTCTCTTAGATGGTTTGGCAAAACATCTCAGCATAATGGTAAATTATTGGAAGACTTAATTGACTCACATGATCTCATCTTACTAAATGAGCAATCAAACTTCTTTACATTTTCCACCAAGAATGGTGAATCAAACATTGATATAACTCTATGCAACAAGATCTCTTTTCCCCTTATGGGTCACTGGCATGTTAATCCTGAGGCTACATCCAGTGATCATAACCTAATTGGTTTTACTTATGGAGTATGTGACAATCCAATATTGCACACAAAAATTATGCAACAACGTTATTCAATTAAATCTGCTAAATGGGATGTTTTTATTAACTCTATACAAAAGTCATGTTCTAAAACTCGCTACGCAACAACCTTCAAAAATTTACATCCTGAAAAAATGGCAATTCAATTAACTGCAACTCTCTTGAAAGCCAGTAAAATATCTATGAAAAAGTGTACCAAAAGGCCTAAAACTGTACCATGGTGGACTCCAAATCTAACCAATTCTCGAAAGGAGTATTCTCGTATGAGAAAGAATGCACAAAAATATAAACGTAAACATGGTATAGATGACACTTATTTAAATATGAAAATGGAAGAAACTTTCCTAAGAAATACATACAAGAGTGCTATTCATCAAGCAAAGCAAAGATCTTGGAAAGAACTTTTACAAACTTCAAAATCTGATCCTTGGGGATTAGTTTACAAAATTGCAAGAGGTCGTTTAAGAGGAGATGATGTTTATAATACCATTAAACAGCCAGATGGTACTGAATCTATTTCTTGGAAGGATTCTATGCATGCTTAACTTAATGTTATGTTTTCATCTGACATAACTGAAAATGAAACTCTAACTCAAAAGGCCATTCGTTATGAAAATAAATTATATAAAGGTACTGGACATGAACCTCAATTTACATATGGTGATTTATACTTGGCTATGAAGAGGTTAAAGAAAGGCAAGTCCCCTGGACTAGACCGCATTGAGAATGAGATCATCTTATATTGTAAGGGAAGGTGGGAAAGTTTTGGGAATTTTTTTGGTGAAATACAGGGGTTTTATTTTTATATTTCCCAGGGTTATGAAACCAGTAAACAGAAATTTTTGGTGTGACCCGATAGATGTCTGGCTTGGAGTTATGGGAAACGAAAGTTTAAAACTGTTGTTTATCCAAAAACGCTGATTTGTACAACAACGTTTACGTTATAAATAATTAGGAAAAAACCCCGGGGACAAGATTTAAGGATGGGTCAAGAGGGATTGAGCGACTGGGGGTTGTACAAGAAAGAAGAATTTTGCCCCCGAGCTAGAAAAACGGGGGAAACTATAGAGGCTCCCGCCTCGGGGGGAGTCCAGGTTTTGGGGACCTACACCTTGGACATCGGGAGAAAGACACCAGAAAAACCTAAAGGACGGGACAGTGTTCCCAATAAAAGCTTGTGGTAAAATCTGGAAGCAGGAAACCCAAAGTGAACCCCTTTGTCATTATTGTTAGTTTTAACTTGGGAGTCCAGGGTTTGAGACCACGCTAGTCAGAAGCACAGTCTTTTTCAGACTTCGTATTCTTGTGTAATAAACAAGGCATTCTCTTCATTTTTAAAACACTCTTTTAACTATGTAAAAACCATGTTCACCTTTCATCCGAATTCCCAGAACACAGTAGGGTCTTGGTCACAATCTCAGAGTCAGGGGAAGGGTAAACCTGCTACCCCCATGTACTATTTCTAGTGGTTAACCCCTTTGGGAAAAAACCCTGCTTACAGAGGTCCACATGGTGGAGGGCCTTTGTTGGATTCTTTATGCCAAAACTGTTTTTTGGGGGATTTTGGAAATTTTAGAATTTTTATTTATTTTTATATTTTATATATAAATAATATATTTTTTTAAACAAATTCGTGAAAATTTGATTTACAGGGTGGACGCGCCTGGTTTGTTCTTTTTTTTATTGACAAAACTGTTTTGGGAAATTTGACCATTTTTAAAATTTTGGTTTTTGTTTTTGAGAAATTTTTTATGCTGGTTTTTATGATGATTTGAACAAATAACGTAGAAAATCGGTTGTCTACATGGGGGTGTTTTTAAAGCTGTGTTTTAAACGATTTTTAGATTTTGAAAATGTTTGAAATTAAAATTTTTTTTTGAAATTCTTTTTAAAAATTATGTGTGTCTGTTTTTTTTGGTTCCTTCAAGAAAACAGGTGTCACTTGTTTGTTAGCCTAAGAGGGTCCCTTGGATAAAGTTTTTTAAAAGTACAAATTGTTTTTTAGAAAATTTGGGGATTAAAAATTTTTAAATTAAATTTTTTGGTGATATTTTGAATAATTGCGAGAGTAACCATAATGTATACAGAGAAGGGGGGGGGGGGGAAAAACGTTTTATTTGGGGTTTTTAAATTAAAAACCAAAATTATTTTTTGAAAATTTTAAAAATTTTGGGAAAAATTTTTAATTTCTTTAAATTTTTGGTCGGCATGGATAGTTTTTTTTTAGAAGTGTTAGTGGCGAAAGTAGTTTCATTGTATATTGTTAACTATAAGCATTTGGTTTTGTCATTCTTTGACAATATTTTTTTGGGTTTTTAATCGATCTATGCGTGTCGACGTTTGTCACCCCCCGTTAAGAACTTGAGTTTTGCAAGTCTCTAGTGTGAAAATGCTTTTTTTTAATAGTTTTTTGGGGAACGCGATGTGACGGGAAAGGGGGTTTTCTTAAAAAGTTAATGATGTGTAGTGGTTGTGTGCGATTGCAGAATTTTTTATATCACGCTGCGCTAGCATAATATGGGCTTAGTTTTGTGTGCGTTAATTTTGTTTTAAATTTGTGCTATTTTTGTGCAATAGCCGGGTTTATTTTTTTAGAAGTGGGTTTTTACTTTAAAAAATGTTAGAAAATTAATTTCAGTTTTTGCATGTTTAAATTTGTTTATTAGGGATTTGTGCTTGCTAGTGTGAATTTTGTGCTAAGTGGTTTTTACATAACGCCTGGTCTTCACGTATAAAGCATAAAAATTTTGTAATTAGTTAAAGTTATGATGACGCCCCTTTGTATTGTTTTGTTTTTTGCCGATTGTTTAATAGGGAAAATCCCTTATGTAAGTGAAAATTTTTTTAGTAATTTGCTGTGTAAGAGTTTACGGTAGCTTGTTTAAAAGCTTGTTGAAGTTGTGTTATGACTTTGTATAATAAGTAAAATTTTTCAGTAAGCGGGCGGGGTAAAAAGGGGAATTTATTGTTTAGTTAAGTTTTTTGTGTTACACATGAATTCGAAGCGGAAACATTTTTGCTTTTATTACAATCTAGGTGTGTGACGGGTGTAGGAGTAAATGTTTGTGTGTGTTTTCTGTTATTTTGTGCGTTTTTTGATGATTTGTTAACGTTTTTTTTGGAAAGTTGTTGGATAGGGGGTTTTTTGTAAGTTAAGACTTTTTGATGGCCACATGAATTTCTAACTGCAACTATATTGTTGGAGGTTTGGGGGGTACGCGGTTCGACCCCGTCAATCGTTCGCTGTTACTTCAGGGAGAGATCTGATTGGTGAGACGCTCGCCATCAGGCGGTTGAGGAGAGCTTGTGTGATGGTGATTGATTGTAACCTACGACCTCTTCAGTGTGATTTAGGTTTACAAAATTTTAGTATTTTTTTTTTTGTTAAATTAGGTCAAAAGGGGCTTTTTGTACAAAAAATTTAAGTTTCCCTTCCATACGTTGTGATTTTGTGGTATTTTGCATAGGGTACTTGGGGAAAAAGATTTCGTAGTCATTTTGGTTAGGGTAGTTTAAAAGATGTACAAACGGTTCGAAAGAGGTTCGTTTTACATTGAAATAATTGAGCTGGCATTTTTGTTGATATTGTACATAGATGTGCGAAGTTCGATTTTTGGCGATGTACTATTATTTTAGCTCGTATTGTTTTGCACAAGTACTGGTACATTTATTTTGCTTGTATTTTCAGATGATGTTTGCAGTGTACCCCGCTGTAGTTATTTTTTGTGTATCAGTTATATATGTGTTGGGGGGAAGAGAGAGAGAGATTGCGGAGTGAGTGGTCCTCTGTAGTGGAGGGACATTTTGTAGGCCACGTATAGAGGGGTTGTGACAAATATCCGGGGTGAAGAGGCCCCCCCAAAAAATTTTATGTAGGAGGGTGCACCTCTGGGTGAGTTGGGATTTACTCAATTTGGAGTTTCTTAGAGGGGTTTTTTCTCGGCGTTGTTATTTAAAGGGCTTCGTTATGAGAGAGCTGGTTTGGCTCCGGGGTAAGTTCATGTCATCACAGTTTGAGGAAACCTGAAAGAGGGCAGGGGATATTGAGGTGAGTGTAGGCGTATTTTAGTGGACATTTGACTTTTTTTGCGCGCAGTAAATGTGATTTTTCGTTTTAGCGATTTTTCTATGCCACATATTGAGGAGGCCTGAGGCTGGGGCTGCAGGTGTCTCCCGGGGTGAGTTGGGGGTAGTTTTGCATGAGAAGTTTTTAAAGGGGACTGACAGGATAGGTCTTCGTTTTTAGTGGAACTGTGTTCCATGTTGTGTGGAGATTGAGAGGTTGGGCTTCTGTGTTTAGTTATGGGTTGTGTTCCATGAGTTAAAAGGGGATTTCCCTTAGTGCAGTCGGGGGGGCCTTCGTTTAGTTAGGTTTTTTCTCACCATAGGGGGGGGGGTAGTTTTAAAGGGGTTGGCCTTTCGTGCGTGGGGGGCATCTGCCTATAGTAGTGTAGTATAGTTGTGGGGGTGAGATTGCTCTGGATAAGCCCTTTCGTGCATCGGGGGGGGGTTCCTTTTGGGGGATGTCTCATCGGTTTAAAGGGGAGATACGCGCGTGTCTCACGCATTCTGTACAGACACGTATGAATGTTTAAAAGGGGAATTTGAAAATATTTGAAGTTAAATTTTGAGTACGTGATTTCTTGGTTTTAAAGAGCATTTGGGAGCAGAATGGTTAAAAGGGGGTAGTGGAGCCTATGTTTTTAGTTTTTTTCTCCTTTCCCCTTGGGTTTTTGAGTTTGTTTGTCCATCTTTATGTTTTATTTTGAATTTTTTAAATTTAAAAATGTGACTTTTTTTTGAAAATTTTTAATTTTTGTTTTTGGTGGTTTTTAACAAAGTTGTTAATGTACAAGATTCTTGGGAAAAGGGAAGGAGTTTTTCCACGTGTGGAATTTAACCTGATGGTAACATTACATAACGAAGTTTTTTTGGTAATTTATTTTCTGAGATTTCAAATAGGGGAAAAATAAGTTTTAAACAATATTTTTGGTGTGAAATTATGTGTTTTTTTAAAAAATATTTACTGTAAGTTTTCATACTTGTAGGTTATTGCAAATCAAATGAATCGTATGTTTTTTTCGATTTTACTCAATGGATGAATTTTTATTATAAATTGTTCAACGAACATTGGTTTTCTTTGTGAATATAAATTCATTTTTTTGTTTCTTATAAATTTTTGTTCGACATCTTTTATTTTACTTTTTTTTAAAATAGTAATTAAATTTAATGAAATTGACCAAAATGAATTTGATTTGTAGAAATTTTTTTGATTTTTATTACATTTTCATTTCTTTAGTGATTTTATGTTTAACTTTCAATTTGGTGTTAATTTTGCTAGTGTTGATAAAAAATGACGAATATTGTAGTAAAGTCAAAAATTTTTGTGACCCTGTGGTCTGTGTTTCAGTATTCTGCTGTTTTTTGTTTGTCTGTTTTTTGTCTTTGTGATGCGTTACTGACGATGTTTTTGATGGGGGAATATCGCTGATGGCCCTGGAGATGTCCGTGAAACGGCGACCCTTGATGGAAAAATGTGGAAGTACATCAACTGGTCACATTGTAAAAAAAGAATTGCCACTTTTTAAATTGAAAAACAAACGGAAAAGAGGTTGACAGGAAAAATTCGAATTTTTTAAAAAGAAAGGTTTAATTTTAATAATGGCGTAATGTTGGATGTATAAAAAAATTAGAAAAGGCATACAAATTTGTTATGTTTTCAAAGCAATGTATTTTTGGTTATTTTTTTGTTGTGGTTTTATCATTATTGGTTGGTTAGAAGTTCAAGAGTTTTTTTTTAAAGTGTTAAAGTTTTAAAACTACTGATTAAGGTTAGAAGGCATTTGATTCGAGTCAAGTTTTTTTTTAAGAATCCGTTGTATAGTCCCCTACTATTTATAACCCTGGATAGTAAGTCGATAAAGCTGTTTTTAGCTTTGGTTACGTGGTATTTCATTGAAAGTTAGTAGTATTTTTTATTTAATTGTTGTTTCGTTTTTTGGGAGGGGGGTTTCTGATAAAATTGAGGGAGATTTTATTGGGGAGGGGGGATGTAAAGGGAAAGGTAGGAAGATTGGGAAAGTTTGGGGCAAATAAGAGGATTATTGTTTTTTAGTTGCCCCCGGGAGAAACGATGTAAAAAAGTAAATTTTTGGGGGGACCTGATAGTGTGCTGGCTTGGAGTTAGGAAAAGAAAATTAAAAAAAATGTTTTTTTTCCCAAGAACGCTGAGTTGTACAAAAACGTTACGTTATGAAAATTAGGGCATAAAAAACCACGGGACAAGTTTTAAGGGTGGGTCAAAAGGGATTGAGGGGACGGGATTTACAAGAAAGAAGAAGTTTCGGACTAGAAAAAGGAGGAACTATAGGAGGCCCCCCCTGGCGGGGTCCAGGTTTGGGGAACCCACACCTTGGACATGGGAGAGAAAGGGCACAAAAAAGAACCAAAAGGACGGAAAGGTTGCCAAAAAACAAACTTTGGTAAATCTTTTAAGCAGGCAACATAAAATGAAAAAGTTGTCATTATTGTTAGTCATTTAAATTGGGATCCAGGGTTTGAGCCCCGCTATCAGACGCCCCCAAATCTTATTCAGACTTCATATTCTTGTGTAAAAAACAAAGGGATTCTCTTTATGTTTGAAACCGTTTTTAAAAATAGTAAAACCATTGTTACCTTTCATCCTGAATTCCTCAAAACACAGTACGGTCTTGGTCAGCAATCTCAGAGTCAGGGGAAGGGTAGAACCTTGCTACGCCCCATGTACTAGTTCTAGTGGTTAAGCCCTTTGGAAAACCCTGACTTAGCAGATTGTCTACAATATGCGTGGGATGTAATCCAGAATATTTCCTTTGTATGTACAATAAATACCTTGGTGAAGGTATTTTTCCCTCCGCATGGAAGTATGGGAATGTAAAGGTACTTTGTAAAGGTGAAAGACAGAGCTCCTAACCTAACGGTAGCTTCCGTCCGATAACTCTTTTGCCAACTTTAGGCAAAGTTTTTGAAGGCTTTTGACCAACAGAATATTACCAAATTATAATGAAAGCATTTTGAATTCTGCTCAACAATATGGCTTTAAGTCGGCAAATCAACTGAAGATGCAATACATAAGGTGTTGGAAATTGTCAATAACTTGAGGGCAAAAATATGTATAGCGATATTTATTGACATTGCTGGTGCATTTGATAATGTATGGTGGCCAAGTGTACTAAGAAGATTGAGGATGCTTGAATGCACAACTGAATGTTATAAAGTTTTTCAAAGTTATTTCTCTGAAAGGAAAGTAACTATTATGTCTGGCTACTATGAAATTATTAAAACTGTACACAGAGGATGTCCTCAGGCTCTGTACTTGGCACATTTGCATGGAACATGGTTTTCGATGAGGATACTAATACAACAATTCCTGGTACTTATAATATCGCCTATGCAGATGTAAAATAACTCATATCCAAGTGATAACAGAATAGAGCTTGAGCAAAAAACCAATGATGTGCTTAGAAATGGTAATGCATGGAATGAAATACACAAAATGTCGTATTTGACATCAAAACCAAGATTAGCTACTTAAAGGAAAAATGTCTAAGACAAGACATCCTAGTGTGAAATTAAACGGACAGACGCTGACATATGTCTCTGAATACATATATTTGGGTATAATGTTGATCATAATCTATCATTTTTACCACATATCAAACATGTACGTCAAAACTAACAAATGCTTTGCTATGGGTAGCTCGTATATCTTCTAAAGAATGGGGTTAACACCTAACACCCTTCAAATATTATTATAAAATTTGTTTCGCTATTCCAAAATAAGCTTATGCTTCATCAACTTGGATTCACAAGGTAGACCAAGTTGCAATCAAACAACAATTATTAAGGACACAAGTTCCCTGTTATTTATCACTATTAAAGCTTGCCGTACTGCCTCGACAGAAGCTTTTAAAAATTCTAGCAGGTCAACCTCCTTGCATATGGCAATTATTACAAGAGGATTAATGCATTTTATAAAGCATGATATACAAAAGACTGTCCATGGCATTACAAATAATATTACAAATTTACATGGTAAGGACAAAAGATCCTTTATAAAAAATGAGAAGTCTCGGATATTAAATGAGATCTATGACCAATGGCAAGGGGAAATGGTAAAATAGTACCAAAGGTCGGATAACATTTGAATTTTTTGCCTGAAATTTTAACAAGAATCGACAGGGAAAGGGTTTTATGCAAATAGAGCAACTTCATACTTTATAACAGGACACGGCCCAATCAAAAGTAATTTATTGAGACTTGGATTAGAGATGAAGATCTATGTACTTGTGCTGATGTCAAAACAAAGAGGCATATTTTACATGAATGTATGCAGTATAATGATTAAGAGATGAATCGATTCCTTTTCTGGTAAGAATATATATATATTCTACAAGACTTGTTTTCTACAGAACATGCTTTTCATGCGTTTACTATTTTCGCTCCCAAAAGTTTGGACAAGACGAAACTCAAACATTTTTAAAATGCTTCGACTCTAAATTTATATTTTGGGATTAAGATTGATATTCTGGATGGAATATTTGTGACTGTAAAAGAAATACATCACAAATGAAACATTACAACTATGAACATTGTTATACACATCACAAAAACTCTGAAGAGTGAAAGCAATTAACAAGAATTTAAATTGAAGATTTCATCACGATCCGAATTGAAAATCAAGGTAATGCATGTTCAAATACATTATTCCTGCATGTCACATTTCCCTTTCCCGCATGTTATTATTAATAACTAACAATTTGCATGAACTAACACATACTGCAATTAACATGTCAACTTACTGAATTTGTCTATTGGGGAAGCTGTCAATGACCTTATTTATTAATTATGCATCTAAGAAGAATTTAATATCACAAGAGAATGAATATGTGAACTTAAACTCACTGCTCAAGCCAGATACCGGGGGAGAGCATATATATTTTTTTCATATTGGAAATGTAATTGAAAAACATTCAAGAAAAACCCAAATGCAAACTATGAGGTTCTACAGTTTCCCAATCTAGGTATAGTATTTCCACTACACGGTACATACCTTAGCCGTCCTGTCTAGGCGACCAATACTTTCACTAGTTGTGAACGTTTCTGGCACCCAGGGACAGTGTAGTAGAGGTATCTCGAAAGAGGCCTCGCCGGTGACTTGTCCACGTGGCAGAGGTAACTCTGCCGACACAAGTACTGAGGGGAAGTGTAAAGCCCCATCACAGGCTGATAGCTATCACTTGTTGATGACACTTCAATTGGAGTTGGACTCTTAGGGGTAGTGGTTTAATGGCGATTATGATGGTAAGAGGATGACCTGTAGGGTTTACAGGTAAGACATGAAAAACATTTTCCCTAATCTTCTCTGTTTATACGAGGTTCTACTAACGTCCTCGTCAGGGCTATGAACTCTTGAGAGTTAAAGTTTCCTGAGTTTGATAACCCAAATTAGGGGTGGAACAATGACGATATATAGGCTTTGCCACGGAGATCTTCACCACTGACATAAACCTAATCTAATCTATATATATATCCACCAATGAAACAGACCTCGTTCCGGGGAATTGGTTAGTTAAAAGGGCCAAAAAGTGTTCTGCTATTTCCGCCCAAAAATACCAAAGATATTGGGCAAGGTCAAGAAAGGGAACAAGACGCAGCCTCTAGCCAATTGGTGCCTCTATGAAGTCAAAGTTGTTAAGAACTTGGTGTTTGATAGTGTTTCATTGCACTTTATTATTAGAATTTAATTATATTATTAAGACCCATTAATAATCTGAAACAAATACGATTAATATTTTTAGCGGACTATCACGAACGCTGAAGGAAGCTGGGAAAGGTGGAGTTCGCTGATTCCTCGGACCTTAATTCCGAGGTGGAAGTTACCAATCGAACGAGGAAGCGTCACTTTAATGACACACGAATCGTGGCGTGTGACGCAAATCCATTGTCAAGTCCGCCAAAGCTGCAACGTACCGTTAATATAATAAATATTATACTACCATATGTAGGCCTACAAATTGTCATTGTCATGAAAGTAAATGTATAACTTGAATCCATATCTAACTTTTAAATCATATTGGCCTACCTACATATTTAATTTAATAGTAGGACCCTAATTAAACCCCATCATTATTATTTACTAGGAAACGCTCAGTTGGACGCTTTGATAAGCGAGCACGTGCTATAGCTAGACCCACATTGCACATTTTTTAAATTTAAAAATTTGCGACGTTCGCTGTCCACAGGGCCATTTTTCCAATATTATTTATTATTGCCAGGGTATTTGGTAAACCCGTGTGTATTTTATTGGAATATTGCTTAACGTCTCATATTTATGCAACTTGGCTAATCGAGACGAAGGGAGGGACGCAAGGGATGACGCGGGGGACAAGGGGTGGACAGGCCTGTGTTGGTCAGAACCAGCCACAAGCGTATGGGGTGGGCAGTGGTTCCCCCACGTCGTGGTCGTCTCCGTCTGTGTCATGTAAACCTTTATTTTTGGATAAAATCCACCGCCATCTAGAGGACCTTGACTCCTTGGGAAACTATTTAAACTCTTTGGTGACAAATAATAGACTGCTTCCTCGAAAGATTTTGTCGCCGTTAGTTTGAAAAAAAAACTTTCGATTAATTTTAAATGTAACTTTTTTAAATTTTTGAACGATTTTGCCACAAAACTAATGGCATTCAATCGAAATAAAGCTTGCGGATGGTCAAAATTTCAACTTGATCCGAACCTCCGTTCGACCGATATGGCGAGACATACAATACATACATACATGGCTCGTTGGTCTTGTTGTTAGCGTATCTGCTTCCTATGCAGAAGGTCCATCAGTTCGTGTCGTAGGAGTTTGTAAACGGCGACTTTGGAGCCGTCCTAGCAACGAAGCACAGAATAAATTCAGAGGTGTTCTGAATCGGCCTTGTTGATTCTGGCGTCGATACGCGGGTGTTCGCACTGTCCATACCCCTGATTGCTATATTCCCTATTAAAAATATCGATCTTTGGTTGGTTATCGCTCACTCGTCGATTGCGTCGGGGCCTACAGGGTAGGCTTAGTCGCTTTGATTTACTGTCCCCCACTGAAAATCAGTTATATAACTGAGTGGGTAGACTCTAAATACAATTTATTATTATTTCATAAAATAAAAAAAAAAACAAACAAAAAAAACAAAAAACAAAACCAGTGACTAATTTTTCCGGCAGAGTCAAATGGAAACGCTCGCTTCGCCTCGCTCAATTATGCACTAAAATTTAACCTCAATATTGTAATGGAAAGCTACTAGGGTTCCACTTCCATTGTTGATAACCAAAAACAAACCCTCTACGAATCATGTCAAGAGTAATGGAATAAAAACTGCTACTACTTTTTCACAGCAGAAGTTTTACCAGTACCACAACCTTTTTCCATCCTATGAACAATTTTCCACATTATTTAGGTGCAGGGAAATTTAAGTCATGTGCCGACATACAGTCAAAGTCATTCACAAGAGTAGGCCTATACTACACAATTCACAATACAATTCATTTAAGTGACGCTCTGTCCCGGCGTCTCAAAGACTTTTTTGAAAAGCACTCAAATGTCCAGGAATGTTTACACGTTCTTATAAGCCTAAGAGTAGTCGCATGCGGTGAGGCAACAGCCCCCTGCAGATGATCGGATGCTGTATGCTAGACTGGATACGGCCAAATTACAGTAAATTCTTCATTTGTGTACGACACACAGCCATCGGTATTTGAATAAGGTATCAACCAGCGGCAATTTGTTAATATACTAACTTGTCTAGTCTTAATTTTAAACGATGATATAAATGAAATCATTTATATTGTTTTCGTTTCAGTCATTTGCAGCTGTATATGCATTAATGACAAGGAGAACAAAAGAGGCATACGACATGCTATATTTGGCATACGTAAAAAAAATTAGCGCCGCATATGCGCCCGACTAGAACAATGACAGACTTTGAGCTGGCGCTGCAAAACTCACTACACAAGGCGTTCCCAGCAGCTGAAGTTAGCGGGTGCTATTTTCATTACGGCCAGGTATGTATACTCACTATGCTATACTCTAGGTCTACAGCAAAGTTGTTGAGAAACAAATAAATAATTAATTACCGAGGCAGAGTAAATTCCCGAATTCAACACTGCCATGTACCCGAGACGAAGAGGTTGTTGAGAGTGTGGCCAGAGCTGTGGTGAACAAATACCCGGCTCTGGGCAACAGGATTGGACAAACAATTGTTGGAAATGACACTAACGTTTTAATGGGCCAACTTTACAATAAGGTGTTATTTGAGAACCGTGTCAAAAAGAATCCAGCTGGCACACAGACATCTGGTCTGGATCAATCAAATGCCTCTACACTCAAAGAGGTAGATGACCCAACCGAGCCAGATGAGCTCGAGCCATCCCTCAGCACTTCAAAGAAACGGCTATCTCTGAGAGATTCTTATGGGTGCGTTGCCTGGGAACCAGAAGAATACCCAGTAGGGGAAACGCCCCTATCATTAGAAGAGAAGAAGATGTGGTTGAAACCACAGGTAGACGACCCACCTCAAGAAGACATAAAAAAGAACATAGAGGTATATAAAGAATAGAGATTAATTAAAAATCATGTATTAAACAAGTTCTTGCATCGTGGGTATTTCCTGCCAACCAGCCACATTTATAGAACATTTTGCAAAGCTTGTGAGGAGAATCTCTCTAGATGAGTGGCAGCGATCCGTAGAGAAGGTCAAATAGCTTGCCACGTGATTGGAGAAGCGCAGAAAAGTTAGTTTAAAGTGATTGGAGTAGGCGCAGAAAAGTTAGTTTAAAAAGAGTTATTTGCCTATGCCTGGTGGATATTAATGTAATAACCCCAGACATGTGTCTATACTGTAATGATTGTATCTTAGATAGATAGCTAGGTAGATACAGGGTAACTCATCGCGATGAAATGTTATGTTACAAAACAGACACTTGTGTGGCTCTTTACGTCCACAGTCATGTGCCGTGTGATGTGTTTAATGACGATTTGTTCTTGTAGCTACTACAACGTTGCAGAAATATCTTGTATCTCTCAACTAGTCGGACCGCTAACAAAGGTCCAGCAACAACAAGTCATCTAATGGAGACAAGTCAACCAGGCAAAACACGAAGCCAGACTACTAGGGACGCCAGAACAACAAGCGAACAGGGCCGGATGGTTCATGACCTCTAAGCACTTAAATGTATCATATTTCTAAATTCTTTCTATTTATTTTTGTTGGCCTGCTTTTATTATTTTCTTTTTGTTGGTGTGTTTGCTTTTGTTATTGTTTCTAATTTAATTTTGTAATAATATTAAATCTCTTGATAAAAGAATTCCAATTGAGTTCCGAAACGTTGAGAAGTAATTAAACAAGGAGTGGCATATACTGTGAAAACATTATTTCTAAAATAATTAAACATTAAATATATATCGAGCGAATTCACTTGACAACGTCCAACTAGGACTGCAATTTTAACAAGGTACGAGGTTTTACCGTAAAACATTTTAAAATGACATCATATACCAACCACGAAAGTCTAAAAACTCATACATATACCATATATATAGATATGTTCTGTATGTATATGAATGTATGTATATGAATAACCGACGTTGAACATTTGGAAGAAGGTTCTGCCTTACGTGGAGCACTGCTTAGTAATGGCTTTCCAAACCAGTTATTTTACAAGGCTTGGAATAGAAAAACGGACAAAATAACCGTAATATAGGGAATCCGACAGAAAGGAATGAGTGAATTTCAGGTAGAAAACTCCCCTAATCTTTTCATTCTACACCCTTTTTTATATTTATTCATTTATTTAATGCATATAATTTTTTTTTTTTTTTTTTTCCAAAATTGTTGTTGTGTTTGAATGCATTGTTATTGTAATGCTACTATTTCAAATATTTATAAAAATGTAGTTTATTGTTGTTTCTGCACCCTATGTAATTAGATTTATTTAGTTGCCCTCCTTTTGTAAATCAGTTTTTATAACTGAATAGGATAGACGTTAAATAAAAAATAAAATAAATAAATAAATAAAGGGGCAAACCCCCGGGGAAGGGTTTGCGAGTTGGCATTTGATGGCCCAACAAAACATTGGACTTCCATTAAAAAACACAACATTGGCTTCAATGAATACATAGTTACACAAACTTATTAGATTCGTTTAATGACGTGAAAAAAAAATAGTTATTTGGAAACCCCTACACAAGAGACAAAAGAAAAACAACAACCTCAGCACTGAAATCGGGGCACCCTATATGTGTCGAGGCTCTCATCCCACACTGAACAGAACCTACCACTTCCCGACCCCAAACCACTCAGGCTGTACGGACAGGACAGAACAGACAGAGCACAACACAGAGATGCCGAGCAGGGCAGAATAAGGACAGCACAAAACCTTTCAGTCTAGACAGAATAAACCTCCTGAAGTGAACAAACATTAAACAGAATGATGCAAAGGGACACAACACCCAAGACTTGCTCAAACAACACACCCCAAACTGTAATAGAAGCTAACTCCCTGTACTGTGGAGGCCCTGTAAGAAGAGAACGAAGAGCCTGCCACAAAACACGTCCGCCTGCGACAAGCACAACAGACCGACTGCGATGCGAGGCTCTGTGTCTACTCTACTGTGTGCGTGCGTGTCGCTGCAGGTGGTAGTTAAAAGGTGCGGGGCGGCGAGGTCATATCGCCGCTACACGTTAAGTGCATTGGAGGTTTTTTAAATCGCATTTATGTTAGCAGCACTTGGGCTTTAAGGTGCGTAATTAATTGGTTGGGTGATATTCTATATGTGCATTAAAGGATTGGATATTTGCTTAACGTCTCATATTTATGCAACTTGGCTAATTGAGACGAAGGGAGGGACGTAAGGGATGACGCAGGGGGACTAGGGGTGGACAGGCCTGTGCTAGTCAGAACCAGCCACAAGCGTATGAGGAGGGCAGAGGTTCCCCCACGTCGTGGTCGTCTCCGTCTGTGTCATCATCCGTACGTGTTGTCATTGTCGTCGCCGTGGGGGAGGTAGTCAAAGGGAAGGGAAATTTTCCCCGACGACGACCCAGAGTCTGCCATTACTTTCAGGGATAAACCCAAATCAGGGGCCAAACCACGAGAAACCTACAAAAATAAGGGGACAATACAAAGGGCTGTATGAATTGAATCGAGGAAATACTCAAGCCGTTGATCAAGAGTAAAGGTGCTAGAGCTGCAATTCGAAATTGCCGCTATGAATACAGCTGCAGTAAAAAAAGATTTACAAAATAGACCTTTCCACGTTTTTGGTTCACATGAAATTGTAAAGAAAAGTTATTGTTTGAAGAATAATAGTATTGAGCAGAATCTGGTTCCACTGGTGAAAACTCAAAGTTTAGATAGAGGTAACGTATATTGATTGATTGGATATTGCTTAACGTCTATACTTATGCATTTTGGCTAATCGAGACGATGAGTGGTGATTGATGAGGATCAAGTATTAACAGAAGAGAGGAGGGGAAACCCAGTACCGGCACGTAGCCTACTCTTTTCGAAAAGTAGCAAGGGGACCAACGGTTTAAAACGTCCCATCCGAAAGGCGGTGTAACTTTGACAGTCTATGGGTTCCTCCACTAACCCGGACTCCCGAGCAGACGTCGAGGAGAACGAAGCCGTTGCACTAGCTTTTGAACCCTCCATCTACTCTTACCAGCGGTATGAGTGAGTTTCAGGACAGAGTGGTCAACCCACTCTACCCATGACCACGCCCGATTCGGTTTAACTTTGATGTTTGAGTGGGAATCGGTGAAACGAGCTCGGCTAAACCGCTGGCTCAGGAAAAGGTATAGTTGCATCTACAAATAATGTTTCGATAACTATCATAGACAATACAAACACACAAACAACACAACAGGTACAAAGATGCTGGATTAGCTCGAAAAGCTGACCCACTCAAGTACAATATAACAGCCAATGAAGCTGGAAGACTGATGGGCCTTGTAACTTAATTTACTGGGGGAAAACGTGTTAATTTTAGTACAGGTGGGCGGGTATGAACGTCGTTGCTTTGGGGGCCCGGGATTAGCCCATACTTGTGGGTATGTTTGCATATCGTCCATGGAAGACTATGACCGAAACAAGCCCGGGTGATTCTTCAAGAAGGTGGTAGGGCATAGAGGAAAGTGAAACAGATAAAGACGAACATTAGTGGACAAAGTTTAGGCCACCACTAAAAAGACGCAAAACGGCGGAATGGACGGCTAGCCCAGATTGGTTTATGGACCTAATGCTGCCTAACCAGACATTACGAACGAAGAAATGGTGACCGGTAAAGTGCGTCTTAGCTGAGGCTACGGGAAAAAAGTAGCTGCTCAGTTCTGCCTACTTCAACAATTCTTTAGTCTCCGGAAACATAACCCCTTCACCTCGTTGATTGCACCATCACCTCCCCCCCCCCCCCCGCCAAAGACTTAACTACCTGCCGCTGCTTTGACAATAAATACCACTTTCCAGGCCATCTCCCACTATTTTTTATTTTCAAATTCAAATCGAAATATTCAAAAGTATTTTTTTTTAAAATCATATCTACAGAAAACGGCCATATCTCCCGACGGAAATGATGATGCTGTAATTATAGCAAAATATTTGCACTGCATTAGCACACATCCGGGAATGTGTGTAAAAAAGAAAAAAGTCTGGTAGTGCAACCACTACATAAGACTATAGAGGCCACCATGTACAAAAATACAAATTTTTCTCAGGACAAAAATTATTTTTTCAAATCATTTTAGCTGATCTAACTAAATTTTATTAATTTGATTGGATATTGTTTAAAACGTCTCATATTATGCAACTTGGCTAATCGAGACGAAGGGAGGGACGTAAGGGATGACGCGGGGGGACAAGGGGTGGACAGGGCCTGTGCTGGTTAGAGCCAGCCACAAGCGTATGGGGAGGGCAGGGGTTCCCCCACGTCGTGGTCGTCTCCGTCTGTGTCATCATCCTCCGTGTTGTCATTGTCGTCGCCGTCGGGGAGGTAGTCAAGGGAAGGGTTTCCCCGACGACAACCAGAGCTCGCCATAGTTTCAGGGAGAAAAAACTCCCTTAATCACGGGCCAAACCACGAGAAGGTGTCGAGTTGGATTTTGAAGGCCCGATAGTGGGAGGAGCGCGCTATGCATGAAAGGGGTTTAAAAGTCGTAATATTTTCAAACCCGAATTTTCCCAACCCATTCAGAGATGTGCTTGGGTGCTACCTGAAGAACACGTCATTCCGTGTTTTTTCCACTTATGAATATCATGATCTTTATTACTTTACAGAAAAAATGATTTGGAACTATGCTAAATAGAGATGGTGGCAGAATCCATGGTTGTCAAGCAAACATTCTCGATTTTGCTACTGATTTTGGTAGCAAAGAGACCGTCAATCATATATTGATTTGGAAAAAGAAGATGAAACACCCGTGAAACAGGTAGAAATCGAAATGGGAAGGTTAACTTTTGATATCAGGGACCACAAAGCACTTCCCTAATGTGCATACAAAATTTTACATTTCGGGATAAAGTTACATTATATTTTGCATGTTGGCTAAATTATATTTTTTACTTGTGTCTTAAGTGTACTTAAACTCCGAAGACGATGAACTTCGCGACCTAACTAATTTCCTCAAGAGCAACAATGTCACCATAGTGACTGATATTTGGGGCCAACGTCATTGCGGCGTTCAGGAACTAAGATATTGCTTTTAATATCTTGGCAGGGCATAATTTAAATCTAGTTTGAGAGATGTTTAACAAAAGCCTCAACAAAGTACTTGCGTTGTGTGTTTTCAATATTGTGTTCAAAATTCTGTTCATAGAGAATGATATTTTCAACATTTGAATTTTCCACATAAGAGACCGTGCGCTTATATTAAAGAGCAACACTGTCATTTTTGCATTATCTTGGTTTGTATCAAATAAACCCATTCAGCAGAAATCACATCAATGATCAACCCTTATGAACGTGTAACATTACTTTTATTATTATAATCCACTCCCTTCCTATACACAAGGTATGAAAAATACATTTCTCTCCCAAACACACATCTCCCGCCATAGGACAGGAATAGGTACGTTAAAGGTACAATTTCTAATTCATAAAATTGTACTTAAAAAATGTATTTTATACGTTGGCTTAGCGGACAAGTTCATAAACTTTCTTGTAGTGCCTTACCCCACAATTTGTTTCAAACACTTTTTAATCAAGAACAAACTTTTGAGAGTTATTTTTGTTCTCCATGACTGATAGTTTGTGATTTCTAATAAATATTATTTTTCAATATTTTAAGGGCCTACTATCTTACCCTAGTCTTTTTGGGTGGGCTTTCGACAACTCATTAGAAGAAAACAAATTATTGTTCTTATTTTCTTACTTTAAAATAACATTTTTGCCAGAAAATTGAAATTATAGGGCCCTATATTATATTTTGTGTTTGTTTGTTTCAGTATGGAAAATCAGACAGCCATCAAGGGCATCGTTACCAACATCAGTGATGATGTCCTTGGGAAAGAGCAGTACAGCATTTGCAAAAATATGTAGGGGTGTGTGTGTAGAAGACCTTCCACTAATTTAAGCATCTGACTTAGCAGATTTTCAACGCCAATCCCCCCAAAACCGAAGGCTTCTTTTAAAATTATCAAGTAATCTAGCAACTCCTCCTGTATCCGTACCTTTTTACCACTTTAAGTATTTCCTGTGCCAGAATCTACACCACAAGACCTAAACACCTCTCTTAGTCTCACCACCCAAACCACCACACCATCAGAACCTAACCGGCCTACCAACATTTCAAATAGAAAAATGCAGCACCAACATTAAATTGGGCAAAATTGCCAGCAGATATGTTGGAAGCATTATCCAAAGGAGAAAGAACTTAACCATCTGACCGTCGAGCCATGGTCAGGGTTTTTGTTGAAGACGTTAGAACAATTATTAAAAAACCAGGCAGGGCCATTTGGTCGAAAGTGGCTACAGAAATTTTACGAAACACCATGCGTCATTTAATTTGTTTTTATTATTGGATATTGCTTAACGTCTCATATTTATGCAACTTGGCTAATCGAGACGAAGGGAGGGACGTAAGGGACAGGCCTGTGCTGGTCACAACCAGCCACAATTTAAAAACCGATTAAATGACGAGAACAATACATCAGTCCACTGCACACTAATAAGTCAACTCAAAACCAGGTCTGGAAACCTGTCGAGGGATAACAGCACATTAAAAAAGAGACAGCAACGAGGATGTCGTGTAACAAAGAAGAGATATAGATTTATCACAACCACTAGGCCGACCAGCAAGAAGCCTAAATCCAATGACTATGGGTTTTGTTGTCTGGCAACCCCACACCTTGCCAGATGACGAATCAGTGTCATCACTAAAAAAATTTTCCAAGAAGAAATGATGAATGCATTTGGAGCAGATATTATCCAAACCGGATCCGGGACATAAAAATTAAGATGAGTACAACATATATAACACAAAGAGAGGAATTTAAATCAAAAAAATGAAAATGTTTTTGTGGTAAAAGAGTTTGGGCCCTACTTATTTGTCAAGAAGTATAGGGCAGCACTTTTTTAAATTTAACCGGGGTTTATGCATTAGCTTCTTCAAAGATATTTTTCTATGCAAGGCTCTCTCCTGACAATATATTTTACAAATATGAGCAATAGGCAGCGAGTGTCTGATCATTGGGAAATTTAAAATGAAGAAGCAATTGACGAAACGAAAGCAACTATCCTCAGTAATAACTGTCATCCAAATTCTGAGTGTTTCGACAGAGGATGAAGCTCGCTCTTTTGTTGTGAAGCGGTAAGGTTTTTACAGATCCATTGGTACTGATTTGATTTCACATTATTACGATTTTATTAGCCCCTAACCTTACAACACTTATATTCACACTTTTGCTCCAAAAACCACCGCCAAATGAAGTTGAACGACGTCACTGCCGAGACACCAGTTGTATCGGGGACTAGTTATGTTATCCTTGCTGTCACTTACATCCAGTGCGTGGAGCCTAGCATAGCGTGAAGTAAGGGCCTAGCCCTGTGTATCACACAGTAGGCCTATACACGAGCTTTACACGTTGGATGTACTACGTGTATTAAAAGTTTAATGATTAAGCCTACGCTATAAACATGACCATTGCCCTTTGTTCGTCCATCAGAAATCGAATGCGACTAATGAAAAATACTAATACATTCAAGAACGAAGGTGGATTTCGAGTCCATTGAACAATAAGAATAGTTAGTGTTGTTTTAGGGCACTCAAAAGTTGAGATATCAGTGCCCATGAGCTCCACAGGGCGTACAGAAAAGTTAAAGGGTTAAACAGAGAAGTGGGCTTTCAAGATCAATTTTTTTTCTGCGATGAACTCGAGAAATACTGTACACACGAACGCCATAAAAAATCTTGCACCCCAAGAAATTTATTTGACCTTTTTGCAGATGATTATGTGCAGTTTGGCTTGTGAAATTTCTCGTTTGCTTTTCGAAAAAAGAGACAACAAAAAACCTTCCAGTCTGGGGCAGAACAGACACACAGAACGCTGCGAGACACAAAGTAAAAAGTGCTCAACCAACACAAACCCATTGTAGTAGAAGCTAACTCTATGAAATGTAGAGGCCCAGTAAGAACAGAACGAAGAGCGGACACAAAACACGTCCACCTGCGACAAGAACAACAGACCGACTGCGAGGCGAGGCTCCCCGGCCTAGATGTGCGTGCAGTGCAGGTAGTAGTCAAAAGGTGCGGGGCGGCGAGGTCATATCGAATGCTGCACGTGAAGTGCATTGGAAGTTTTAAATATCACATTGACAGCAACTAGCACATGAGCTTTAAGGTATGTAATTAACTGTTTACAAGTTAATCCAAATTTTGCTCAATGAACCTGCCACCAAACACCCAGTTTAATAACACTATTTTAATTGGTCTGTGGTTTGGACGTCACAAACCAGTGATAAAATCATTTCTTATAAAGTTTGTCGGTCCGTTTCGTAGAATACCTGGTGATGGGGACAGAAAGAGTTTTAACAAAGTGGTGTAGAGTGAGCCATACTTCTTAATTGTCCACAATTGAAAAACCAGACCATGGGCTCTGTCCAAACGGATAAACCTTTTGCTGTAGGGCTAAATTTAATAGAGCTAATGCTAATGGGAGACTAACATATGACCATAAGCACTCACTTCCATTAGCTGTTAAGAAGGTGATCAAGACAATCTTTAAGGACTTTTTTGGTTGCTAAAATATGTTTGCACGGAGTGGACACCACCGTAGATTGCCATTGTAGTTTGCTGTTGTTCTGAATGTGTGTGAACCCTAAAATTCATGGATGACGCTCCTACAGCTGCATGTGACGAGTGTCAACTGGCTAACCGCACAACTTGTGCGGACGGAATAGACGGAGAACAACACTGAGATCACAAACTTTACTGAGTAGTAACAAAACCTTTCAGTCTGGACGGAACAGACATTCTCTTAAAGATAACAGACATGTAACTGAACACATTCAGCAGAAAGAGAAGCCAACGCCATTTGCTGTGGAGGCCGATCAAGAGCGGAAAAAAAACACAGCACATAGACCGTGTCAAGGTTCTAATCTCACATTGAACAGAACCTTGCACTTTCTGACCATCAAATCCTCAGGCTGCACGGACGGAACAGACGGAGCACAACACTGAGATCACGAGCGCTTCTCTGACAAGCAGGGCAGAATAAGAGAACTAAACCTTACAGTCTGGACAGAACAGACAACCTCCTGAAGTGACTAACAATAAACAGAATGATGAATGAGAACGAGGACACAGCAAAGACTTGAACAAACAACACATACAGCAGCAACAGAAGCTAACTCCATGTACTGTGGAGGCCCAATGAGACCAGAGCGAAAAGCGCGGACACGTCCGCCTGGGACAAGAACAACAGACCGACTGCGAGGCGAGGCTCTCTGCTGTGCTGTGTGCTTTCAGGTAGAAGTCAAAAGGTGCGGGGCGGCGAGGTCATATCGAAGCTGCACGCTAAGTGCACTGACGTTTTTCAAATCGTGTTGATGACAATGGCGCATGTGCTTTTAAGTGTGTAATTAATTAATGAATAATTTAATAATTTATGGAAATATGTAGTGAGGCTCATCGTGACGACACTACATTGTCACAGATATCACATTTTCAGGGATATTTCTTTTACTATGAACCAACTGTAAAATGGTGCAATTCACTTCAAAATCAATACGTGTAAATAAATACAGTGGCCATGCAATCGATCTCCAGTTTACATTGAATGTCTGCATTGCTGTATGAATATGTTCATGCCATCCGTTTTTATTGAGACGCAAGTAATAGTCTGAAAATCTTTGAGCATGAGGAGGTTAAAGGCACTAAATCAAATGTTTTGCAGTTGTTTAAAAGACTGGTAAGTCTATTGTGCATTCTCCTGAGACGTCTGACACCAGCCTATGTAGATGGCAGTCAAAAGGTGCGGGTCGGCGAGGTCATATCGATGTAGCATGATGACATTTGCACATGAACTCCAAAATGTGTTTGATTTGGATATCCTCTTCAGTAATTTATTTCAATGCCATGCCAACCCGTTTCCTAAGGTTCCTAAGGTCGTTCTCGATAAAACAGAAATTGTCACAGAGAAGACAAGATGCTAGCGGTGCAGAATCCTTATCTCTCCTCACTACCACATGGGAAAAATACAATTCAGTTTAAAGTATGTGACTCGCCATCTGGCTTAATAAAGTTCGTCAGTAGGGCATTTTGGGGACGAGCCAGTGACAAGGCCATTTTTAATCAATGGGACTTAACTCACAAGCTCATACCGTACCACAAAGCTAACATGTTCGACAAGAGGTTTTTAATTGAGACCCAAACACAACAACAAAAAGCACCACAGAAAACAGCACCACTATAGTGTGTCAAGCCTCTAATCTAGCACTGAACAGAAGCTAACACCGACCAAACATAAACTGCACAAACTGTTTGAACGGAATAGACGGAGAACAACACTGAGATCACAAACGCTCTACTGAGTAGCAGCAAAACCATCCACTATGGAAAGATCAGACATTCTCTTAAAAATAACAGACGTCTAACTGAACCACATCCAGAAGAAACAGAAGCCAACGCCATTTGCTGTGGAGTCCGAACAAGAGCGGAACTAAGAGCGGAAAAAAGCACAGCACATAAACCGTGTCAAGGATCCAATCTCACATTGAACAGAACCTAGCACTTTCTGAACATCAACTCCTCAGGCTGCACGGACCGAACAGACCGAGTGCTTCTCTGACAAGCAGGGCAGAGTGAGAGAACTAAACCTTTCAGTCTGGACTGAACAGACAACCCCTGAAGTGACAAAACATTAAATAGAATGATGAATGAGAACGAGGACACAGCAAAGACTTAACAAGCAACACATAAACTTGACATGGGCACTGATAACTCTACTGTTGAGTGCCCTAAAACACCACTACCAAAAGCGGCAACAGAAGCTAACTCTATGTAGTGGAGGCCAGAGTGGAGACCAGACCGAAGAACACGGACAAAACACGTCCGCCTGAGACAAGAACAACAGACCGACTGCAAGGCTTTCTGCTGTGTGCGTGCGGTGCAGGTAGAAGTCAAAAGGTGCGGGGCGGCGAGGTCATATCGAAGCTACACTCAAGGTACATTGACTTTTTATCAAATCGTGTTGATGACAGTGGCGCATGTGCTTTTAAGTGTGTAATTAATTGGTTGTAGATAATATATGTAGTGAGGTTAATCGTGACAACACTATATTGTCGCAGATATCACATTTTCAGGGATTTTTCTTTTACTATGGACTAGCTGTAAAATGGTGCATTTTACCTCAAAAGCAATACTTGTAAATAAATACCGTTGCCATAAAATCGATCGCCAGTTGGCATTGCCTTCATTGCATTGCTGTATGAATAAGTTCATAAGTTAGCAATTTTTATCCAGACAAAACTTTTGAGTCTGTAAATCTTTGAGCACGAGGAGGTTAAAAGTACTATGTGAAATGTTTCAGTTGTTTAACATACTGGTAGGTCTGTTTATTGCAAAATAGAACAACAATCTGTCCTTGTGAATCGTCCCTAGAACTTTATTAACCTATAGGCAGTCATACCCTATTCAATTACCTAATTGTTGTTCGTCAATATATGGGTCATTCTTGAAAAACTTGCCCAAACCCCGTCACATCACTTTCACATTTTTTATTTTTTTAAATATTCATGCAAGTTTTAAATCCTTGATAGCTTATTTTTGCTGCATTAATTCTGAACTAGAAAATCATATTCCCCTACACCTGTTTAAAAAATTAGTACCAAAAATAAAAATAAACTTGTTCAAAAGTGTGATAAAAGCTGTGTCCTAGACAAGAATCTAAACTTTTGGGTTTCATTTTGTACTAGAAATAGTTATTTAATAAAGGTATGCTTAATTTTAAGACATCAATATTACCTTAACCTATCTTTTAGGTAAATTGAATGAAGTATCATTCCATTAATTTCATTGTTAGGACATATTTTATGTGTGTCTCTATTGTTACCTCACTCTTGTTACCAAGTTTGCATTTGAAAATTTCCGCCCTAAACAGAACCTCACAGTGCAAGCATGACAAGGCTGTGGTTGTCTGTCTAACAAGATGGCTGGTATGAATGCATCATGTAAATGAAGAAAATTATCATCTTTCTACTGTTAATTTGATGGGAGTATTTTAATTCAATCTCACTTTTGTTACCTAGATAATTTGAGGTAATGTTTTAGGTACATTATTTACTATAAATTACTTAACAGGGCAATCAATACCAGAACCCATTGATAATACTGACAAGGAAAACAAGCATGGCTGACATTAATTATTTATATTATTAGGTTAAAATCTCACTTTTGTTACCCTCACTCTTGTTACTAAAAATAACACGGTGAGATTCTGAGTAACATAGGTGGTATTTATTAAATTTTCAGTACTTGGGGTTCCCAAAGACCACTTAAAAGTTTAGTTTCTTTGATGTAGAATTTCAAGGCTTTTGTTTAAGGCTACCCCGCTTTTTTTCTTTTTTTCCAAAAATATCACTAAGTCAAAATATAGTGAATGGCTTTGAACATGGCTATTTTAAAAAAATAAAAAAATTTTTTTTTTTCCAAATTTTTCTGTCCGTCCCCGGGCCCCAATATAGCCACCTCAAAATAATTTAAAACTTAAAATTCCCCAGGGCACCCCCTTCACTGGGGTGTTGTCTTTTGTGACTTTAAAATTTTCAACTGTTTTTCTTGGACTGCTGAGAGAAAACAGTTTTTTTTTTAAAAATTGTCTTTCCTGCAAATTTTTTTTCGTTTGGGGGTACAAATCGGTAAAAAAAAACCCCCAAAAACGAAAAAATTCGCTGGAAAGAAAATTTTTAAAATAATCTGTTTTCTCTCAGCAGTCCAAAAAAAAACATTTAAAAATTAATGTCACAAAAGCAAAACACCCTACGTTGAATGGTGTGCCCTGGGAATTGAAGTTTAAAAATTTTTTTGAGGTCTATTTGGCCGGTCCCGGATCAGAAAAATTTGGGAAAAAAAATTTTTTTTGTTTTTCAAAAATACCATGTTTCAAAGCCATTCACTATTTTTTAACTTAGTAGCATTTTTTGGGAAAATAGAAAACGCGGGGAAATACCCTTTAAAATGGAAAAATTATTACTCCCTACGTTACTAAATCTCCCCTTTGTTACCATATCTCACCTATGTTACCGCATAAAACTTAAAGTTTCGGGAAAAATTGTAAAAAAAGTGCCTTTGTTAAGCATTTGCTGTTTGCCTATTAAAGTACTGTAATACATCTAATAAAATAAATACAAACATTTTTTTTCTAAACAAAAAAAAAAAAATGATTGAAAAATTGATAATTGTAAAAAAGTAGAAAACACTTTTTTGTGTACCAAAACTTTTTAAAATAAAATAAATACATTATATTCTTAAACTTACATCACTTTTCTAAAATTTTTATCTCTTCAAGAAATCTGGGAAACTGCTTGTCCAAAAACTTGAAAAAAAAAATTAACACAGGGGGTTTTTTTTTGTATGCTGTCCTACCTATCTTTTTTTTTCCCATGCCATTTATAAAAAATATTACAAGTCAATCTTTTATGTTCAAAAGGGGTTTCTGTTTAATACTGTAGTTGAGGCAGTCAACAAAGCAAATTATATTTGAAAAAAAAATTTCCCAAAAGGGAAAGTTTTTCAAAATGACCCAATATTAACACACACCAGCACTTTGCATTATCTAAAACGTCCGTAGGGGTTAAAAAGGGTGTGGGTCGTCGAGACAAATCTATACAAAAAAAACAGCACAGATACCACCCACTATAGTGTTCATACCTCTAATCTCGCACTGAACAGAAGCTAACACCGACCAAAGAAAAACCGCAAACCTGTGCGGAGGGAATAATGGAAACAACCTGAATCATAAGACTTTTACGAGTCAAAAACCTTTCAGTTCGACAAACAGACATTATCTTACAGGTAACAGACATCACTTAACACTTTCACAGAAACAGAACCCAAACCATGTCCTGTGGAGGCCAAAAAAGGGCGGAGCTAAGAGCGCAAAAAAAAAGCTAAAAACCGTGTAAAAGGCTCTAATCTCACATTGAACAAACCTACCCAACAAACATTATACCGGGGGCCCCGTGCGGGAAATTAAAGGGGGAATGCGGGTTAACTGGGGGAAGGGACGCCCGTAACTTTCCCAAATAGGGGACTCCCGCCGGGACCCGCGGGGGAAGGTTACGGGACGCCCGTGCCGGGGGAAAAGTCACGGGACGTCCCCCCGGGACCCCGAGGGAAAGGGTTTAAAGGGACGTCCCGTCTGGGGAAAGTCAGGGACGCCCCCCGCACGGGAAGGCGCAGGGAAGGTTAGGGACGTCCCGTCCCCTGGGAAAGCCCCCGGGGACGTCCCGCAGGGGACCCGCGAGGGAAGGGTTTAAAAGGGACGCCCCCGTGACTTTCCCAGGCACGGGACTCCCGCCCGGGGGAAAAAGTCACGGGACGTCGCCCACGGGCCCGCGAGAACGATTTAAAGGGGACGTCCCGTCTGGGGGAAAAATCACGGGCGTCCCGCAGGGACCCGCGAGGGGAAAGTTAAGGGACGTCCCTTGTCGGGGAAAGTACGGGACGTCCCGCTATACCCGCGAAGGACGGATTCGGATAAGTGGTACGGTAAACTCAATGCCGTATATTAAAAACATCCAGTTATCAACTAATTTACATTTTCCTGTAAACAAAATTAGCATATTGTACTTCAATAATCCCACCTAAAGAGTTGTGTGTGTACATTAAAAAAACCATAACCAATCCCTTGGGAAAGAATATATTATTAGTTTTTGATTTTTTAATTAAACAAAAGCTGTATGCTCAAAAAATTAAAAAGGGAAATTTTTTATATATTTAAAAATTTAAAAGCAAAATTTTTAAAAGTTCTTTTTTTTTTTATTTACCGGCCCCGGGCCAACATTCATCTGACACGCGAAAAAACATTGAATTGTTTTTTCAGATAAATTTTGTAGCTTTTTTTGGGCCCGCTTTCATTTTCTTTTAATCATTTTTGGATGAGCGAAGCAAAATTCCATTTTTACTACAAACTGGTGAAAAAATCCGGGAAATTTTTTTTTTTCTTCTTTTTGTTTGTATTTTTGTGTTTTGTTAACACGTTCCGGCTAAAAACCCATACCCGATAGCGATAAAATTTTCTAAAGGCCTTTGAAATCTAGAACTTAAAAAATGCCACGTGCCCCCGTCGCATTTTTCGATTTATTTCGTTTTAAAAAAAATTCTTTGACTAAAGCCCCCACATCTTTATCTGATTGTTATGATTTTTTCACAGAACCCTTATTTTATGAATTTTATATTTCGCGTGAAATTTTTAGCGCAATCAAAAATTATTTTTCATGAAAAATCCCAATTTTTTGATTTTTTTAAAAGACTTTAATAAATTTTTTTTAACTTAAAACACCTATATGATTTATCTTATTGTATTTTGAGTTTATATTCGGGTGCAAATTTTTGCGTAATAGAAAAAAAAATTTTTTCTTTAAATCGCAATATTACGCTTTTTTTCGTTTTTTACCAAACTTCTTCGACTTAAAACACCTACATGCTTTATTCGATTGTAATGTACTGTATAAAAATAAAGTGCGCCCCCGATCCTCATATCGTCGTCGTAAAAAAAAAAAAAAATATTACCCCGCTATCTCGCAGCCCTAGCAATGGGAAAACAAATCATTTAAATACAAACTGCATACACTAGCAGCTCAATGCACCCAAATTTCCTCATCCAAAAAAACCCCCCCCCCCGAAAAAGCGTTTGCGAAACTTCCTATTTAAATTAAAAATTTCACCTACTCCATGGTTTTTTTCTTTTCACCAACTGAGACAAAGATATGAAATCTCTCTGATGTCATTTTTTTTTTGGTTGCTTTCCAAAAGAATTAGTACCGTTATTTTGTGTTAACCAGCTTTCATCGGACGCCTATATACTTTATTTTTTCAGATACACCCCCCCGCTTTTTTCAAAAACTGAACAAAAATTTTGAACATGCGTCACACGAAAACATTTTTTCTGTACCCACTTTAAAATTACCATACACCATAAAATATAATAACTAACATATTCCAACACTCCAAAAAAATTAAAAAACTAACGGAAGGCCCCAAAAACAAGCACACAATAAATACGATCTCGAGTAGATTTGCTGTTGAATGTATAGGGTTTATTCCCACTCCGCTCAAGCATCCTCCGTGGCGTAAAGGTTAAAAGCTTGGCTTCAGATGGAGAGTTTGCCCTGCTGGACCGAGTTCGAGCACCAAACTTGAAATTTTATAATTTCTTTTCAATTAAAACTATGTTTTCCACCCACAGGGAATCAACTGTGTGAAAATAAAACAAAATACCTATGTAACCGATATTATATAAACTTTTTTTTTTTTTTTTTTTTTTTTACGTTTAGCCTCATTTTAGCACCTAATCGCGCTAAAATGCTACGGGGAAAAAAGCGGGGAAAATCGCGGGAGTCCCGTGCGGGATATCGGGGAAGATCGCGGGACGCCCTTTCGGGGGTTTTCCCCGGGAAATCGCGGACCCCGGGATCGCCATAGGGCACTTCTAGGCGGGACCCGTACGGGACTCCCCCAAGGGTCCCCCCGGGCCAGGCGGGAAAAAAAAAAATGCGGGAAAGTGCGGGAAAGTGCGGGAAAACCCAAAAAAGTTTTTTGGGGGTTTCTTTCTGAACATCGACTCCCCCAGCGGGGGACGGAAAAAACACCTTCTGGAAAACAAACATTCAAAAAAATTGTGAATGAGAATGAAACACAGCAAAGCTTGAACAGAAAAACATACGCAGCAACAGAACAACTCTGTGTCTGAGGGGGCCCCAAAGAGACCAGAGACAAGAGCGCGGACAAACACACGTCCACCGAGACAAAAACAACAGACCGCTGCAGGTGTGACTCTCCGCTGTGTCGTGTAGGTAGTATCAAAAGGTGCGGGGGGGGGGAGGGCATATCGAAGCGGACCCAAGGGGCATTTACGTTTTTTAAAATTTTGTTTTGGGAGTGGCGCATGTGCTTTTAGGTGTGTTGTTAAATTGGGTTTTTATTAAAATATGAAAATTTGGTAGTGAGGCTCATCGTGACGACACTATATTGTCGCAAATATCACATTTTCAGGGTTTTTTTTCTTGATCTATGGACAACTGTAACAGGGTTTGCATTTCACTTCAAAAGCAATACTTGCAAATAGGTAAAAATTTCCCAAATTCAAAAATTCAAAAACCATGGTCCCCAGAGAGTTAGTTGAAATTCTTACTGATCATTATGGGAAAAGAAACAAAAACAGGCATCACATAAATTTTAGATCTCCACCACCCCATTTAAAAAGTCATCTAATATATCAATACAAAATCCAAATCTAGGCCTAGTTGATTTAGCTACACCAACCCATAAAGCCTTAATTGAAACTAAATAAAAACACTGATAACAAAACCCCCCACATTAGCCTAAACACACTGACTTTCACACACTCCATAGATATGCCAACAACCATGCCCTTCTCTTCTATAACCTCTAAAATCTACAAAATCAAAACCTTAAAAAAACAACCAAACAAGAAAAATCTTTCTAAACTATCGGCTAATATAACAATCCTAAGTCTAAACATCCGCTCCATGCGCAATAAAATGGAAAAAAAAACTAGAAACTCTGACCATAATAACTCACCCGACGTAATATGTATATCTGAAACACTGGTAGAATCATCAGAAATCAACCCGCCTCTGCATACCAGGTATCTCTAACATAACATCTATTGTCGACCAACCCATAAAATTGGCGGGGTTAGCTATATTTGCGAAACTCATCTTAACATAGTTCCTCTTCCACAACTCAATTAATATACTCAGAATTTGACTTTGAATGCACTGGATGTTGTTTAAAACTAACCAACTCACAAATTCTGATATTTTCAATCTATAGATCACCCAATGGAGATGTAAATCTCTTTTTTGACAATCTCCAGGAAACCCTTGTTAAAAACAACCAAACAATTTCCAAAAGCAGAAATTGTTTCTTTGCGGAGTTTTCAACATTAACATGTTATTAAAATCAACCGCACGACCCCGCCTCCTGGGACATGATCGAATCTTTTAACATGGTTGCTTCCATAAAACACTCCTACTCGTACACTTGGCAATAGTAGTACCCTCCTTGATAATATATTCACTTCACTGAATAAATCCTTTTATAATACTAAACTTTTGCACCCACACTTCTCAGATCATGCAGCCATTCTTCTAGAAATTAAATTGCAGGAGCATTTCTCCCCACAATTTAGAAAAAAAAGAAGGAAATTCAATAAAACAAATATCAACCTTTTCCTAAAGTTACTCGATGAAAAAGAATGGTTAATACATACTCAGACGCAAACGATGCACTAAACACCTTTCTAAATACATTCCTAGGTCTTTTTAACAATGCTTTCCTAAAAAACTCGTAAAAAAACACAACAAACCAGACCCAAGTCCGTGGATTACTAAAGATTTACGAGAAGAAGGCAAACAGCTCAGAAAGCTTTATCAGATGCATAAACTATACCCTCCCAGTTCAAACTCCTCAGACGATTATAAAGCCCTCAAAAAAAATCCACTCCTTAAAAACTAAGAAAACAAAAAAAAACAATTTTATTCACAAAAAATTGAAAAGGCCCCGAAAAATAAAACAAGAGCATCGTGGCAACTAATAAAATCACAATGGTTCAGCCCCAAAAATCCACGGGGATGACCTTTCGCTAAACATAAAAGGGCTCCCTATTGTGTCAGATCCGAACATAATACAAACTATTTAAATAACTACTTATAGAAGCGGGCTTTAAAAAAAACAGACCACAAATTCATCATAATACTGCAATGCCCCCCACAGCAACAATCCCTCAAATCCCACAGTCAATGTTTCTTTTCGACACCACCTCAACAGAAATTCAAAAAAAATTTTTAAAATCGTTAGGTAACAAACAATCTTCCGGACTAGACGATGTCCCCACTGCAATTTTATCAAAATGTTACAAATCCATTTCTATTCCCCTATCATTAATAATAAACAAATCATTTGAAAACTGGTATTTTCCCTTCAAAGCT
This sequence comes from Sweltsa coloradensis, assembly GCA_024449915.1. NCBI lineage: Eukaryota > Metazoa > Arthropoda > Insecta > Plecoptera > Chloroperlidae > Sweltsa > Sweltsa coloradensis. The sequence goes on from JAMZAV010003275.1 coordinate 69,448, forward strand.
GAAAGAAGCTAAAGTTATTCACTTTATAAGAAAAAGGGCTCTCTAAACGACCCAAACAACTTTCGCCCAATATCTCTTCTCTCTTCCTTTTCAAAATCTTTTTAAAAAAAACCTTTTATGCCCGCTTTTTAACCTCTTTTAAAATCCAAAAACAACATATTATCACCAAGCCAAAAATGGTTTCCAAAAAGGTAAATCAACTACCACAGCTATTTTTTCACTTCTTTTTAACTATCCACGATGCACTTGATAAAGGGGGACGTTCCCATAGGCATTTTTTACGATCTTAAATAAAGCATTCGACACCATCGATCACTCTATCCTACTATGCAAATTAGAATCAAGGGAATCAGGGGCCAGGCCCACTCTGGATCTCCTCTTACCTATCTGACGGTCTCAAATAGTCGAAATCCGCAAACTCAACCACCCTTTTCATTCTCAACCGCTGATCCTGAAAAGTGGTGTCCCACAAGGAACCATTCTTGGACCACCCCTTCTTCCTCCTTTATGTCAACGATATGCCAGAATGTTTTACCGCTGGGACACTAACCCCAATACGTCGATTTATTTCAGCCATATACCCCACAGCACAAAAAGGAAAATCTTTAGCACCACCTCTCACAAATGTCCAACGAACAAGCTTCCATAATGTCACAATACTGCAACAAAAAACCCCCCTTTCTATTCAACCGTTTAAAAACGGTGGGATTTAAATTTCCACTCACAAGTAATTGGATCCACCGAAAGCCTCCTTTATTTCCCATCTCATCTAAGAGCATTGCCTGCTCTGACGCCATCAAGTTCCTGGTTCTACATATGACTGACACCCTTGATTGGACAGACCACATAGACCTGTTTGCTCAAAGATAAAGAGTGGTTGTTTCCCCCCTCCAGAAGAATAAAAGCCCTAGTCAAACCACAACGTCCTTATTCTCATATACCATGCTCACATCCACTCACACATATCGTACGGACTTATTTTCTGGGGAAACTCGCCACAAGCTATAAGAGTTTTTAGATTACAAAAAAAGGGGCCATTCGAATTATAGTAGGAGCCTTCTTGGCGTACCTCGTGTAGAAATATCTTTCCTACCCAAAAAATCTTGACCTTAGCAAAATACTTTAATACAACTTGCAGCAGTCTTTATTCAAATCAAACCCTCACCTCTTCAAATTAAACTCAACAATCATGACCATGATAAAACGATCACAATCAAAAATCATGTCCCAACTCACAATACAAAAGCGTTTTTTCCAAAAGGGCCTCATTAACAATGTCTAACAATCTACAATCATCTACCACCAGAAATTAAAAACATACAATCACTAGACTCTTTCAAAACACATTGAAATCATTTTCTAATAGAGCATTGCTTTTACACAATCAAGAATACCTTTATCCAAACTGACTTTTAACTTAATTTTAGTGCGCCCGGAAATACCAAAACCCCATCCATAGCTTTACACTCAACTTTCCTTCACATTCCTGGGCACTTGTTTCGTATGAACATGAATATAATTGAAAATAAGCAATTCAAGACAAAAATAAGTACCTATTATGTATAGAAATAGAAGGGAAGATATTTATGAATGTAATTTTTTTGTATAATTTTATAAGTTAACAATGTATGTATTTTTCTTAACCATAGGTTAGGCTATTCACTTCTCCATTAAGAGTTATACTTGTGCAATGTACCAGTCAAGGTGAATAAAATTATTTTTATTATTATTATTATTATTATTGCCATGTTTGCATTCCTGTATGAATATGTTCATGAGTCAGCCATTTTTATTGAGACATTGTAACAACTTACCTGGGAGCAAGAGTTGTTTTTGAGTTGACCAGATAGACCTACATGCAGGCGGGAAGGAAACGTAGGAATGTTTCTAAACCAGAGGATTGGAGAGGAACTCGAACAAACGTTTGAGATTGGAAGGTAAAGCGTACATGGGTTATCAAAGACTGGCTGAGGGAAAGGTATTGCATGATGTTGAACGCCCTGAACGCAAACTGGGGTTGACTTACGCCTCGACAATATGTGCCAAGTCGAAGGTGAGAAAATGTGATGACTTCAAGAGGAGAGGTTAGCCATTTTCAATAAATTTTGGGGAGAATTTAACTGGGACCAGCGTAAAATTTATAATACTTATCAAACAGTAAAACCACGAACTATCTATTAACCCAATAACCGAAAGTCCTCCATTTAATTACTTATTCTCCGTACGCTTAAAGCAAAACGTATCAACTTTCCACTTCAAAATAAGTTAGGTTATGTTGTACTACCAGGCACTGTAAATCCAGCTACACTAAAACCACTGTTACCGATCGAGACGTCGATCCCGACATACAACATTTACCGACTGAATCACCGACCACACTTACTCAAAGTAACTGCCAAGAGATGGCTCCCGCGTCTATGTCTGCTACTGACTTCCAAAATTTCCAAAAGGAAATACTTGACAAATTCCAACATAGCAGCTAATATATTTATTCAAACTCTCTGCACACATCAAGGATGCAACCAAGATTATAAAAGTAAAGCCCCAAAAAACGAGCTTTTACGGGGGGCCCCTTGGGGAACGGCCCGGGTTAAAAAAAAATCAATACAAAAACGGGACAAACTAAATAGACCCAAAATTTTTAAGAAAAACCCCAATTAAAGAACAATTCAAACTAAAATATAAAAATCTTTTCAAAAATTTAAGGAAAATTAACCAAATAAAAATAAGATTTTGGAAAAATGCTAACCCAAAAAAAAAACCCCCAAAAAATCAGGGAAAATTTTTCCCCTGGGTGTCACAAAAAAAACAAAAAAAAACAACACAATCTCTGAAATCCAAAAACCCGGGAAAGGGGGTTTGTTAAAAACTAAAAATTTGGGCATGGCTTTTTAAAAATTTCCGTCATTTTCTAGAAGAAAAATTGAGAGGCGCTGGGATAAAGGCACAGGGGTTAAAATAAAGTAAAGGGTGAAGTAAAGGCGGCCCGGGGAAATTTGTGGAAATGAACCCCGGGGTGGTAAAAAGTTTGAGAAAAGGGCAAAAAATAAATGGGGGTGTGATTCCGTCTGTCAAAAATTTGGGTTTAAACTTTTAAATTTCACACCTAAATAAAAGGTGATTTTGGGCTTTCTAAAAGGAAAAAAAAATCCCCCCCTAAAATGGTTTCGGCCCCAGGAGCTGTAAATGTAAGTGATGCAGTGGTAATGCTAAAAAAATTTTGGTTTAAATTTTTTTGCCTTTCCAAGGGAAAGGTTTTTTTTGGAGCTTAACAAAAGCCCTAAGGTTTATTTGGGGGCCCCGAGAAGGCCCAAACGGGCCCAGTGTGGACAAAGGGGCCCCTTGGGCCCCAAGTTAAATTTCTTTTTTGGGGCTACCAGTTCCCAAAGGGAAACTGGGAATCTAGCTTGCCAAAAAATTCCCCTTTCCGGAAGATATAGGAAGAAAGGGCCAGGACTTTTTGGGGCTTGTCCCTTTTAAAGGGGTTTCCCCAGGCCCAGGGTTCAAAATGTTAACAGGGTGATACCCCCCTTTTTAGCTTTTAAAAAATGCAGGGAAAAAACTTTTTTTTGGGTTTAGCTGAAAGGGCCCACGCATTTTTGGGCCCAGGAAAGGAAAACAAAAGGGCTTTCCCAAAAAAATGCAAAATAAGGACGGGAAATGAAAAATTAAACGCCGGGTAAACCCCCACCCCGCCCTTTTGCCCGGTAAATTTTTGGTTTTTATTTTTTTTGATTTGGGGCAAAATGTGACCAGGGAAAAGGGGTAATTTTTTTGTTTTTTCAATTGGGGCCCTTAAAATTTTTGGTTCCCCGAACCGAAAATTGGGTTTTAGGGTTTTTTCCTTTTTTCATTTTATGGCACACCCACTTAGGGTTTTTACCAGTAATTTCCTTGTATCTTCATATCCCCATCCATACTAAAGAACCAGGGTTTTTGTATTCGTTGAAGAAAGGAGACTTTGGGAAAATTTGGGTTTGGGGGCTTTTTATTTCCCAAGTTTGGGACCACTGCACTGCTTTCGCTCTGGTGGCCCAAATTTTTTAAATGAAAGACCGCCATTTACTTTTGTCGTGAAAAAGGTTTTAGGAAAAGAGATAAATTACAATAATTTTGCCCACCAATTTCTTTTTTTTTTGGTTATAACTTTTTTTTGTGGGTCTTTTTGGAACCCTTTTAAATTTTTCAAACCCCATTAAGGTTTTATATTTCATTGATCCCATTGTAATTTTTCCCGTTGGGAATTATTTTCCCAGAAATATTCCCCATTGTATCTCTTCCACATCTTCCCAACTCTCTCCTCTTGCACCAAGTCTCCTGCTATTATGGTGTCCTGACATCTCTTCCTTGGCCTACCCAGTCTTCTTCTTCCTTCTTAAATCCATTTTTTCATACATTTTCTTGGGTAATCTATCTTCCCCATCAGCTCCATACGTACAACCTTCCCAACACTGTGTTTTTTTGATGTGTAATGTATAATAAATAACATTGATCCCTCGTCAATTTTTAATTTTGAATGTAAATATTAATAATTGAAGTTATAATAAATAGCACTAACTAATTTAAACTAAACATTCCATGAAAAAATGTACTGCACACAGCAATTCTATGTATCCGAGCTATGTAAATGATTGTTCAAAGCCTCCATAAAATTTGGGTAATAAATAAAACCATTTGTACTGTCAACTAAACACGAAGATTACTCCGTTGGAGGGGGATTCCCAAGACCTCTCATTGATAACCAAATATCTAGCTTGCTCTCTAAGAGATCCCAGAAGTGGATACAATATCCACCTGAAACATGTGAGTATCTGCCCGCAAACATGTCCTTCTTAAAGTAAAATTGAAATAGGCTCATATAAGAAATGTTTGCAATTTCAAGAGTTATGCAGCATTAAGAAAACTGTCCCAAAAGTGTTAAGATCGTATTATGAAAACTAAAAAATATATATAATATTAACAAGGTAGGCTTCAGAGATAGGTCCCAAGGTTCCAGACACAGCAGTAGGCCTAGCCCCATATTCTGAACAGTGGAAATCGAAGCAGAATTGCTACAGATGTGGCAAGACAGGACCATAAGTGGTAAGACTTGCCCAGCAATAGGCAAGGAGTGCAACAAGTGTAAAAAAGTAGGGCATGTTGAACACTGAACAGTGCCCGTAAAACAAAGTAGACTTTGTAAAAAAACAGGGAAAAGCAAATTCAGAAAAGTTAAATCTTTCTCTGACAGCGACATAATTGATGATAAGGAGTATGCATAAGCGAACTTCATGTTCGTTTTTTGAATGCCCGTGTCGTCAAAGAACTGATTTGCTGAAAGCATGTTTAGTTCCTTACTTGAAGAAAAAGCAATTGAAGAAACAACATTCAAAAAGTGGGTGCCAGTTGAGCGCTGTATGCTTGCAACGTCAACTGTGTCATAGGATGTTTATTCGGATGTTTTATGCGTAAAGCTAGACGCTTTACTTCGTCACTCTTTACTGCAATACAACAATCGAATAATCAGAGTGAGCTCAAGTCTTTGCTACAGCCTGGCGAGTTTTTATAAGCATGCGATTTTTCTGAGAAAAACCCATTTGTTATGCAGGATGAAGCCCAAGGGTTTCATTGGAACAGATGTACCCTCAGACAATAAAGTTTAAAAGCTAAAGCTGCAGAATAGTTATCATATTATGTAACTTAGTGATAGGTGAGATTGCCATACGCGAACATGTTGCATAGGACGGAACTAGTATCACGGCTATGTCGATATGGGGGCTGGTCTCGATGACAGTTTTGCTGTTGCTAGAGAGACATTGACTTTCATGCTCGTATCTATATACGGGAACTGTAAAATCCTTATTGGTTATATTTTTAATTGATGGAGCAAACAGTGACCAGAAGAGTGATATGTAGTTACAATGTCTTAAGTTTTAGCAAGAAACTGGTTTCAGTTGTTCCTTTGAGTTGTTTGTTTACATTTGATGGCGACACGACTTGGTTGTACCGGTAATTCTTTTGTAACTTCATTTCCCCATCCTAGTACTAAAGAACCAGTTTCGTATTCGTTGATGAATGGAGACTTTTGAAGATTGGTGGGGACTTTCTTATTTCCTAAGTTGGCAACACTGTCACTGCTGCGCTCTGGTGGCCAAATTTAACTGAAAGACCGCCATTGACGTCTGTCGTGAAAATGAGTTTTAGGAAAAGAGATACATTACTAATATCTGCTGCAATAATTTGTTATGTGTATAACATTTATTTTGTGGGTCTTTGGAACCCTTAACTTTGCAACCGCATTAAGGTTGATATTTCATTGATCTATTGTAATTTTTCAGTTGCAATTATTCCGAGAAATATTCCCTATTGTATCTCTTCCACATCTTCCCAACTCTCTCCTCTTGCCTCCAAGTCTCCTGCTATTATGGTGTCCTGACATCTCTTCCTTGGCCTACCCAGTCTTCTTCTTCCTTCTTCAATCCATCTTTCAATTTTCTTGGTAATCTATCTTCCACCATCAGCTCCATACGTACAACCTTCCCAACACTGTGTTCTTTTGATGTGTAATGTATAATAAATAACATTGTTGCATCGTCAAATTTTTAATATGAATGTAAATATTAATAATTGAAGTAATAAGTAAATAGCACTAACTAATTTAAAACTAAACATTCCAGGAAAAAGATGTCCACTGCACACAGCAATTCAATGTATCCAGAGCTATGTCAATGATGTGTTCAAAGCCTCCATATAATTACCCATTTGTACTGTCAACTAAACACGAAGATTAATCCGTTGGAGGGGGATTCCCAAGACCTCTCATTGATAACCAAATATCTAGCTTGCTCTCTAAGAGATCCCAGAAGTGGATACAATATCCACCTGAAACATGTGAGTATCTGCCCGCAAACATGTCCTTCTTAAAGTAAAATTGAAATAGGCTCATATAAGAAATGTTTGCAATTTCAAGAGTTATGCAGCATTAAGAAAACTGTACAACAGTGTTAAGATCGTATTATGAATCTAAAAAAAATATATAATATATATATATAATATATATAATATATAATATATATGCATAAGGGAATAACTACTCAAATGGATTTCAGTATTTGGCTCAATACAAGCAGGGAAAATACCACGAAAGCCGAAAAACACCTTTTGAGTATATCAGAGAAAACAGAATGGGGTTTTGGGATCAGCAGTAAACTACATTTTTTCAAACCAGACTATTTTGGAAGAGGGAAAGATAGCATTGCCAGTGGAAGATCTTTTAACTGAAGGAGGTATTATTTTGGAAGAGGGAAAGATAACATTGCCAGTGGAAGATCTTTTAACTGAAGGAGGTATTATACAAAATGATAATGACATTAAACGGAATAAACAAATAAACCAAGAAATTACGAACGAAAAGGAACCTAATGCAAATAACGGCAAAAGAATCAAGCTTGGCACTCTAAACATAATCACTTTGACTGGAAAAGTGGAAGAAATAGTTGATTTAATGAAGAGTAAAGGGTTAGATATATTGGGTCTGAGTGAGACAAAATGGAAGAAAGAGGGTGAGAAAAAACTAAGAGGTGATTTCAAACTGGTGTGGTCTGGTGGAAATTCAGGGAAAAATGGAGTGGGTTTTGTTCTGAGTCCAGCTATCACAGATTACATTGTGGATATTACACACATTAGTGACAGAATTATTAAATTGAAATTGTGCATACAAAGAACAATTTAATAATCATACAATGCTATGCTCCCCAAGGAGGTCTCTCAAAAAGTGAAAAAGATGCATGGTTGGAGAACTGGAAGGAATGTGTAATGGTACTGGTGAAATAATAATAATGGGAGATATGAATGCAAGGGTGGGCAATTGCCGTATAAGCAACGAGGATGTTTTGGGCCCCTTTGGATATGGCGAAAGAAACCAAGAAGGGGAAAATCTGCTCAGTTTTTGTGCTAGGAACGGGCTAAAAATAGCCAATAGTTGGTTTCAAAAGAGGACATCCCACCAAATAACAAGATACTCATGGGATGGGGAACATAAATCAGTGATTGACTACTTTTGTATTGGCAAAGAAGTAATGAAAATGGTGAATGATGTTAGGGTATATCCAAATATATCTCTAGATAGCGACCACAGGTTATTGGTTGCATCTCTCGATATAGTTCGTCCAAGAAACCCACCCACAAAACAGAATACAAGAATACGAGTGTGGAAACTCCAACAGGATGATTTGAGGAAAGAATATCAAAGTTTGGTAATGCAGAAATTACCTGTTGGTACTTTATTGGGAGTAGAAGAAGAGTGGAATGCAATGAGAAATGTATTGGTGTCCAGTGCTGAGGTAGGTTGAGGTAGACCGAAAGGGAAAAGGAGGGAAAAGGAAACTCCATGGTGGAATGCAGAAGTAAAAAAAGTTATAAGAGAAAAACAGGAAGCATGGAAGGTTAAAGAGAATATCAGGTCTGAAGAAAATGTAAAATTATACAGCAGTGTAAGTATAAAGTAAAAAAGAGTCATAGAAAATGAGAAAAGAAATCGATGAAGGTTTTTGCGGATAAATTGGAGGCAGATTATCATGGCAATAAGAAGATGTTATATGGGTTAATTAAAAGGAAGCGGAGAAATGAAGAGTGCAGAACTTCATGTTAAATGAAAATGGTGAATTGATTACTGACCCTTGCAAGCTAAAGAGGAATGGTATCAATATTTTAAGAATTTACTCAATGTTGGAGAAGGTAACGAGGGAAGTTTAGAAGAAGTGAATAGTGTACAAACATTAAGGAAAATGAGGAAAAAGTGAACATTCAGCAGCAAGAGGAAATTGTGGAAACTGAAATATCAAGACTCGAAGTAGAAGAATCAATCAAACGGATGAAAAATGGAAAAGCCCCAGGAGCTGATGAAGTTACAGTTGAGATGTTGAAGGCAGCAGGTAAGAGTGGAGTAGAATGGATGTGGAGAGTAGTAAATTCAGTTTGGAAGTATAAAGAAATCCCAGATGACTGGACTAAAAGTGTGATTGTACCAATTTTTAAGAAGGGAAATCGCAAGGTTTGTAAGAACTACAGAGGCATATCACTCATGAGTCAGGGTGCGAAACTGTACGATGAGAGTGCTCGAGAGACGGTTAAGAGATCATGTTGAATTGTTGCTGAGAGAGGAACAGTATGGTTGTAGACCTGGCAGATCCACAATAGATCTCTTATTTGCTGTACGTCAATAATGGAAGGTCGGTGGGAGGAGGACGAATCCATGAACATGGTGTTCTTAGATCTTGAAAAAGCATATGACTCTGTACCAAGGGATACAGTTTGGGCATCCTGCAGGGCGTTTAATGTAGACAATGACCTTATAGAACGTATTAAAACCATGCACGTGAATGGAAGAGTTGTGTACAAACATGCCATGGAAGAACTGAATGGTTCAAGGTGGAGTGTGGTCTGAGGCAAGGCAGTGTATTGTCGCCACTTTTATTTATAGTGGTGATGGATGCTATGCTCAGAGAAGCAGAGCCGGAAAGAGACCAATCATCGAAAACAATGATCTTTTGTAGATGATATTGTTGTATGGGGTGAGTCTCATGAAGAAGTGCAACGTAGAGTAGATGCATGGAGTAAGGTTACAGAAGCAAACAACATGAAGTTAAGTCAAAGTAAGAGTGAGCAACTGATAATGGCAAAGAAGTATCGGCCGAAGGAGAAGAAAATAGTTTTAAGAGGCAAAGAGATAAGGAGAAAGTTAGAGTTTAAATACCTAGGCAGTATGTTAGGTAGTAACGCTAAAATTGACCAAGAAATATCTAGAAGGGTTAACCTAGCAGAAGGTTTCTACCAATCTGTAAGGAAACTGTTATGGAATGAGGATATGCCTAGAAAATGCAAGCTGCTACTTTACAAACTATATTTCGTCCCAATACTGACGTATGCTTCAGCGACCTGGACTCTGGGAAAACAATGTGAAAATCGTCTAGTTGCCTCAGAAATGAAATTTCTTAGAAGTGTATTGGGGTTAACTAAAATGGATAAAGTGAGAAGTAGTGTGATAAGGAAGGAACTGGGTGTTGAAAGTTTTGAGGTGGCGTATTGGAAGGGAGCGACTGAGATGGTTTGGACACATGAAAAGGATGGAAAATGAAAGAATACCAAGAAGAGAATTTGCAAGGTTAACAGGGAATAAAAGAAAAGTAGGAAGACCAAGAGATAGGTGGATAGACCAAATTAAACAAAGCGTAGAAGAGAGAGACGTATCTTGGGTAGATGTAGAATTGGGAAGATGGTGGGAAGATCGGAAGAAATGGAGAGACTTGGTAAAAATGCAGCAGGATATGGAAGAGTTGTCCGATGAAGAGGAGGCTGAAGTAGTTGTGTCAGGTTTGGCTAACCGCAGCTAAGAGCCAAAATAGCTTGAATAAATGGAGCAAACGCTCCCCCCAACCTGAACACTAGTTTGGAAATGGGGAAGGATGTAAAAAAAAAATTAACAAGGTAGGCTTCAGAGATAGGTCCCAAGGTTCCAGACACAGCAGTAGGCCTAGCCCCATATTCTGAACAGTGGAAATCGAAGCAGAATTGCTACAGATGTGGCAAGACAGGACCATAAGTGGTAAGACTTGCCCAGCAATAGGCAAGGAGTGCAACAAGTGTAAAAAAGTAGGGCATGTTGAACACTGAACAGTGCTGTAAAACAAAAGTAGACTTTGTAAAAAGACAGGCAAAAGCAAATTCAGAAAAGTTAAATCTTACTCTGACAGCGACATAATTGATGATAAGGAGTATGCATAAGCAAACTTCATGTTACGTTTATGAATGCCAGTCTGGTCAAAGAACTGATTTGCTGAAAGCATGTTTAGTTCCTTACTTGAAGAATAAGCAATTGAAGAAACAACATTCAAAAAGTGGGTGCCAGTTGAGCGCTGTATGCTTGCAACGTCAACTGTGTCATAGGATGTTTATTCGGATGTTTTATGCGTAAAGCTAGACGCTTTACTTCGTCACTCTTTACTGCAATACAACAATCGAATTATCAGAGTGAGCTCAAGTCTTTGCTACAGCCTGGCAAGTTTTTATTAGTATGCGATTTTTCTGAGAATAACCCATTTGTTATGCTGATGAACCCCAAGGGTTTTTTCTTTGGGAACGATGTACCCTCAACAATAAAGTTTTAAAAGCTAAAGCTCGAATAGTTATCATATTATGAACTTGGTGATAGGTGAGTTGCCATACGAAACGTTGCATAGGACGGAACTAGTATCAGGGGTATGTCGATAGGGGGCTGGTCGCATGAATTTTTTGCTGTTGCTAGAGAGACATTGACTTTCATGCTCGTACTTAAACGGGAATTAAAACCCTTAGGGGTTTATATTTTAATTGATGGAGCAAATAGTGACCAGTAAATGATATAAGTTTCAAAGTCTTTGTTGGTGCAAAAAACTGGGTTTTAGTTGTTTCCCTTTTTCATTTTATGGCGACACGACGGGTTTTACCCAAAATTTTTTTGTAACTTCATTTCCCCTCCTGTACTAAAGAACCAGTTTTCTATACGTTTAGAAAGGAGACTTTTTAAGATTTGGTTGGGGGCTTTTATTTTCCAATTTTGGGAAAACTGTCAGCTGCGCTCTGGTGGCCCCCAAATTTTTTGAAAAAACCCCCATTGCGTCTGTCTGAAAAAGGTTTTAGCAAAAAAAGAACTTTTTAATATCTGCTGCAATTATTTGTTAGTTTATAAAATTTTTTTGTGGGGCTTTGGGAACCCCTAAATTTTCAACCCATTAAAGGGTTTTATTTCATTGTTTTATTTTAATTTTTTATTGCAATTATTTCCCAGAAATATTCCCTTTGTATCTCTTCCACATTTCCCCAACTCTCTTTTCTTGCCCCCAAGCTCCTCTAGTATGGGGTCCTGACACTCTTCCTGGCCTTTCCCCGTCTTCTTCTTTCCCTTTTTCAATTCACTTTCATACATTTTTTTTTGGGGATCTATCTTCCACATATCCAATTACAACCTTCCCAAAACGTGGATTTTTTATGTGAAGTATAATAAAAACTGTTGCACGTCAAATTTTTAAATGAATGTAAAATTAATAATTTAATAATAATAAATGCACTAAATAATTAAAACTAAACATTCCAGAAAAAAATGTCCCTGCACACGCAATTCTATGTATCCAGACAGCAATAGTTTCAAAGCCTCCCTATAATTTTAATAAAATAAACCCCTTTTTACTTCAAACCAACACGAAGTTACTCCGTTGGAGGGGATTCCAGAAACCCCTCATTGATAACCAAAAATCGAGCTGCTCTCAAGAGATCCCCCAAAATACAAAATCCCCTGAAAAATGGAGTATCTGCCCCG
>JAMZAV010003276.1:0-66985 GCA_024449915.1 Sweltsa coloradensis
TATATGATCATGATACACCTTCCTGATCCCCAAAACTACTTTTGTCTATGCCAATATAAATAATATGGCCAAAATAAAAAAATTAACGGCTTTTCGGTAATACCCGAGTTTTAAATTTACGGTAAATCCACATCACTAAGTATTATGCTATAGATTATGTTGTAAAAAAGAAATTTTGGGGTAGCCCCTTGAAGTTAAAGGGCACGTCAACCGATGGTGATATAGGTCATCATAATGCGCAACTCTAGCCCAGGGAGGGGATATGGGGAGGAAAGTCTCATGCTGGTCAGAACCTGCAGCCATGGGTAGGGGAGGGGGGAAATGGGGAGTTCTATCGTCGCAGTCATCTTCGTCTTTATCATCGTTCGTGGTGTTATTGTCGTCATCGTCGGGAAGGTCGCCAAGTGGACGGGGAGGTGTCCCCGAAGTCGATTGCTAGAGCTCGCCTCTAGTTTCAGGGAGTAAAATACACCCAAGTAATAAATTAATTGCCAGCTGATGTTTGTGAGATAGACTTTAGATAGATGATTAGCAGAGCCATGCTCTGGGCCAGATTGAGAGGGTGGTTGAGAGGGAAGATGTTTGGTGAGAGACGGGAGTCGGTCTACGGATCTTGAAGGGTATGGTACAAACTATGTGTTCTGTGCCTTTTCATAATGTGATATTATTTCATTGTAAATAAACGTGGTCTTTTATTATCTACTACGTGTAGGCCTAGTTATTTTGCTTCTCTTTCTTAAATAGCCGAGGGGCAAGGTGTTAAGAGCAGTGTTGGGGAAGGAACTTTTAAAAAGAACGCGTTCTCGTGAACGCGTTCTTTTTTTGTAAACTTTTCAGTGAACTTACTCTTTTTTTAAATGAATGAACTTGAACTTTTAAAAGTTCTTTCCGAGAACGAACTTTTCAGTTTTAGAAAGTTCATTTGAAAGTTCTTTCCGTGCGTCGAGCAGCCGTCGACCCGCCGCCGTCGACGCTTTAAAACAATAACAAATTGTTGTTCCATTGTAAGCCTAAGAAGATGCCATAATTTTACAAGCTGGTCAACGAGAATGTAGTACAAATCATCAACACGATCAAAGACAGCTCAACACTTTCGTAAGACACAAACTCGCGAGTAGTTTGGTACTCGAACACCTCTAATGTTTTTCCTCGTGTTTTTCTTCATTTTACGCCAGCCTTCAATAAAATAGGTAGTGATTTTTTTTACAAAAGAACTTTTAAAAGAACTTAGTTCATATTTTAGATGAACTTGAACTTTTCAAAATTTTTGGTTAGGCTATAAAAGAACTTGAACTTTTTAAAAGTTCATTATTTGAGCTGTGAACTGAACTTTTAAAAAGTTCATTTTAAAAAGGAACTGACCCAACACTGGTTAAGAGTAGCAACTTGGCAATGGTATTTTATTACGATACTTATTAAAGCCAGTCAGTTAGTCTAGGTAGGCCTACCTATACTTCCATATACCAACTTAGCCATACCCAACACGCAGTAGGCCCTATAAATATATCAATTTATTATGAATACATTTTCTAACTTACTTTGAAAAATGTTCTAAATCTTGTCCCCAAGTTTGTAGCCTCTTCCAAGTCAACTCGGCTATGAGTCTAATTGCATTTTTGTCAAAGTTGGCATTAATTTTTGTCTCAACTTCAGTACATATTTTGTTCACTTCCAAGAAAACAGCTGCTCTTAGTCTCTGGAACAAATAAAATATCGTAGGCCTCAACTCAACACATCAGCCCAGCCGGATGTAGACAATCCTCAGGCAGATCCAAAACAACAAATTACTCATATTTTGACTTCCCGTAAAACAAAAAGATAATGCCACCACGTAGAACCATTCCGTCCCGATTATCTAAAACAAAAAATAAAATCATACCTTCCTCAAATTTTCAATTAATCAAAAGGGTCTCAAGACCACCATAACTCCCTCCGTAGACCAACACATTCTATCTCAAAATCCTAAATTCACAAAGACTGATCTAACAAAAACTGACCTAATCAATACTCAGCATGTATCATCACAAAAAGCACTCCCTAGCATAATGTCCCTTAACATTCGATCTATAAAAAATAAAGTTGATGAAGTAGAAGTGTTCCTTGATATTCAGTCGCCAGACATATTCTGTATTTCGGAACACTGGTTGTCTGCCTCGGAAGCCATAAAACTTTCAATTCCCCAGTACTGTACTTCCAGCATTTACTGTAGAACCTCTCCATTTGGCGGGGTTGCAATATTTGCAAAATCATGGCTTCATACTATCCTTATTCCAGGCATTCATGATAATTGCATTGAAAAAGTGTTTGAGTGTACTGGAATCTTGTGGAGAGGAGTTAATATAGAAGTGATCATCCTCTCAGTTTATAGACCACCCTCTACTAGCATCTCACAATTTATTGACAATCTAGAAGCAACTCTTATCCGAGTTACCAAACTTCATCCAAATGCAGAGTTAGTGGTCTGCGGTGACTTCAATATTGATCTTCTTAAACCATCAAATAATACTGTTCTTTACCAAGACATTCTAAACTCCTTTGGTCTAATAGCGTCAGTATTCACTCCAACACGTACAACCTCTACCACCTCTACTCTTATAGACAATATATTCACCACGTTCAATTTAGGACACCTTCAAGGGGAAACTTTACTAGTAGACTCGTGTTTATCAGACCATTTTGCACTCTTCCTTAAATTCGAATCTTCAATAAACTGGAGTGGTCCAAGCTGGACTCTAAAACGAAAATTTAATGAAAGAAATACTTTAAAATTCCTTGAACTCCTTCAAGATGAGCTCTGGGTTGCTGCTCAAAATATATATACTGTCAATGAGTGTTTTGATGCATTCCATTCACAATATGTGTATCTCTTTAACAAAGCATTTCCAGTTAACAGATGTAATACTATTAAACCAGTTAAATCAAAGAAATGGATTACAACTGAGATTCGCTCAGCATCTGCCGACCTCAGGAACCTACATGCACTATGTAAGAGAAAACCACTTGACCTTATTCATAAAGGCAATTACAATCGTTTAAAAAATCTTCACTCTAGAAATATTAAAATAGCCAAAAAAAAATTTAACGATAGCATTATTTTATCTTCCACAAATAAATCTAGGGCTTCCTGGAACATTATCAGATCAGAGACATCATCATCTACTTCACCTATAAACATGGCAATTGCGGTTGATGGGAAAAGGATCGATAATCCTTTTGAGGTTGCTAATAGATTCAACGTGTTCTTTAAAGAAATTAGTGCTATACCTCTTTTAAAAACTCCTATTGTGTCTGATATATTGAGACCAATCAAATCATTCTTTTTATATCCAACAAATCCTACAGAAATTTGCAAACTAATGAAGAAAGTAGCTCCTAAGTACTCGTGCGGACATGATGGCATACCTAGTGCCATCCTAGTGAAATCAATTAAACTCATTGCATTGCCTCTATCCAACATTATAAACATGTCGTTCGAAACTGGCACTTTCCCCACAATTTTGAAGCAATCAACAATCGTCCCTGTACACAAAAAAGGAAAGAAGGATATTTTAGATAACTATCGCCCAATCTCGTTACTCTCATCGTTTTCAAAAATTTTTGAACTCGTAATGTACAATCGACTTACCTCCTATCTCAATAAATATCACATTCTAGATGACAGTCAGCATGGCTTCCGTTCTGGGAAATCTACGACGACAGCTATTTTTTCATATCTCTCATCGCTTTACTCTGCTTTAGACAGAGGAGATCAAGCCATTGGGCTCTTTTTTGATATGAGCAAAGCTTTTGATACAATCGATCATGGAATTCTCCTCAAAACACTACATTCCTTAGGCATTATCGGCCCTGCACACAGTTGGATAACGTCATTTCTCACTAACCGCAAACAAACGGTGAAAATAATGTCATCGAAATCACACATTCCTTCAATATCTGACCCACTCCCAATAACTAGTGGTGTCCCCCAAGGGTCTACGCTTGGCCCTCTATTTTTTATAATATATATTAACAGTCTTCCCAAACTTCTTAATATGGAATATTTCCAGGACATTGTAAAATCTTTCCTCACCTTATATGCTGATGACATCAACTCCCTCCTCATAGCCCCCCATAATGTAAATTCAATGTTGCTAACATCAGCTGCAAATTCTCAAGTATCACAAATATCATCATACTGTAAGTCTAGTAGACTGGCTATCCAAACGATAAAACAATTTTCTTAAATTTTCATACTAATGCATCGCAATACCCCTTAAGCCCCCTTATTCGTCTGGATGGTAAGAGTATAGCAAGGCAACCTACTGCAAAAATTCTAGGGCTTACTGTGAGTGAGTCCCTTGACTGGCTTCCACATATCCAGACATTGGCACCGCGTCTGCTAAGTGGTTGTTTCATGCTTCGAAGGCTAAAACTTCTTGTGAGCCCTACTACGTTACTCATGGTATATCATTCATACATTCAGTCAATTATCTCATATGCAGTTCTATTTTGGGGCATCTCAAGTCATGCTAAACGAATATTCATAATACAAAAAAGGGCGGTGAGAATAATCGCCGGTATATCAAGGCGACATTCATGTAAAACACATTTCACTAATCTTCATATATTGACTCTTACATCTGAATTAATTTTGTCAGCTTCCACATTTGCACACTCTCATCCTGAACTGTTTTTAACAAATGCAATAAACCACTCTCATAAAACGCGTACTAACTCTAACATATTCATTCCTACTTTCAACCATTCACTATTTAAAAACAGTCCAAGCTACCTCTGTAGTAAAATTTACAATAAATTTCCACAATCCATCAAAAACGATACTCCAACATCATTTAGAATTAAAATTAAATCTTTTCTCATTCATAACCCTTTTTATTCCTTAGAGGAATTCCTTATTGCAAAAATTGAATTTAACTAACACATTTTATGTCCCATCTTCCTTCTTGTCCATCACATAACGTATGTATGTTTATCTTATCTATTCTTATTAATTGTTCTCTTAAATATTTTATTGTATTACTATTTATATTCTAATTCTAATTACTGTGCTAGTTATTCACTCCCTCTCTCTCAGGAGAGGGTATATTTTTACTATGTACGAATCTGTGAATAAAGAATGAAATGAAATGAAATGAAGGGTAGGCCTATGCCTACATGGTTTTCAATGCTGATTGCTGGGCGGGACTACAGGCAGACCTAGGTAAATTACTGTGTAAAGTAGGAAATGAAAGTACTGGTATGCATGTAATCATGACCTCGCCAAAATGTAATAAAATTCAAAATTGTACCTTTAGGCCTACTTAATTCAGAAATGTAATCAAATTATGTAACTATGAAAAACAGTAGTAGGCCTGATGAAATTAGGCCAAAAGTCTTCAGATTGCTTCAGATGAATGAAATTAGCATACTTTGAAAAATAAAAAAATACTTCTAAAATATACCGGAAGGCCCATGGGTGTCGGGAGCATAGATATCTTAACACCTATAGTAGGCTAGATTAGCAGTCTCCAATACCAATACTTAGTATAATATTAGTTCAATTGGCTTTCATGTCAATTATTGTTGGATGAGCGTAGCGAGCGAAGCAAAGATTCTATTTCACTACACTGGAGAAAAAAATCCGGAATGTTTTTTTTGTGTTTGTGTGTGTCTGTTAACACGATTCCGTCTACACCGATACTCCAATTGCGATGAAAATTTCTGGAGGCCTTCAAAATCTCAGAACTGCCACGTTTTTGAGCGCAATCGAAAAATTATTTCTCATAAAAATCGCAATTTTACGATTTTTTCGATTTAAAAAAAATGTCTTCGACCTCTAACACCTACATTTTTAATCCGATTGTAATGATTTTTTCACAGAACCTTTATTTTATGAATTTATATATTCGTGTTAAATTTAAGCGTAATTGAAAAAAAAATCTCGTAAAAATCGCAATTTTACGCTTTTTTTGTTTAAAAAAAAATACGCTCATCCAAGAACGCGCCTGAAAAAGCGTTTGCGAAGCTTCCTAATTAGTAAGTAATTTGTATGCTCAAGTGGTCAACATGAATGATTTTCTTGTTTTGGTGTTGAATTAAAAAATCATAGTGCTGACCAATCTCCAGATCATGAACTTGCATTTTTGTAAACATATCAAAGCTTGGTTTCCATCACAGTATTAAGTAATTCCTTTGAATAAGGATAGTCCAAAATATGAACAAAAATTATTTAAAAGTATCAAAATAAACTTTAAAAAAGGTCTGACATGAAATACATTTCTTTACACAAAATCCTGTGATAAGAGAATACTGATTAGAAAGGCCATTGATAAATTGCTGACACGTTATAATAACGCTGAATTCGGTTCAGTTAATAAACAGGAAATCTCCTTAAATCTTAGTTGTCTAGTAATAATTATTTGGAAAGTAACCTATCCGGTAAATCACATCTCTTGTATTTCGCGCTACAACGGCGACAAGAACACAGCGCTCTTATTGGTTCGTACTTCCTCGCACACAAGTCTAAACCAATCACGTCTCCATCTACAGCGTTGCATGGCGGGGCTACAAATCTGGTTTTATTTAGTATGAAATTGAAAATACTCTTCCCATAAAATACACACTCAATGCAAAAAAAAATAAAAAATAACCGTGCCGAGTTTATTGGATGAGCGAAGCGAGCGACGTGAAGATTCCATTTCACTACACTGGAGAAAAAAAATCGGAATGTTTTTTTGTATTTTTGTGTGATTGTTAACACGATTCCGGCTAAACCGATACTCCAATTGCGATACATTTTCTGGAGGCCTTCGAAATCTCTGAACTTAGAACTGCCACGTTTTTGAGCGCAATCGGAAAAATATTTCTCATGAAAATCGCAATTTTCCGATTTTTTTTTTATTTTTAAAAAATTTCTTCGACTTATAACACCTTTATTCGATTTTAATGATTTTTGCTCAGAACCTTTATTTTATGAATTAAGATATTTGTGTGAAATTTGAGCGCAATTGAAAAAATATTTATCATAAAAATCGAAATTTTATGGGTTTTTTCATTTTTTTAAACAATTTTTTGACTTATAACACCTACATGCTTTATCCGATTGTAGGGATTTTTTCACAGAACCCTTATATTTTTATGAATTAATAGATAAGTGTGAAATTCGAGCGCAATCGAAAAATTATTTCTTATAAAAATCGCAATTTTACGATTTTTTTCTTTTTTTAACAATTAAAATTAATTTAAAAAAATTAAAAAATTAAAGTTAATTTTTTATTTAATTTAATTTAATTTTAAAAAAATTCAACTTAGTAATGATTTTTCCACAGAACAACAGAAAATCCGCATAACACATGGCAGCTCAATGCACCAATTACGCTCATCCAACAACGCGGCGGGACTTAAGCGTTTTCCTAGTTTAAGTAAAGATGTGTTATGGGACTCGATCAATATATCATTGGACGGTTCTTTTGCCTTTTGAACGTTTAAAAGAAAACGTAGTAGGCTTGAAATTTGAGACGTAATGTGACTGAAAAATTACTTATATTTGGATGAGCGAAGCGAAGACTTCAATTTCACTGACCCCCAAAAAATTTAGCTCGGGTGTTTTTTTTTTTTTTTTTTTTTTTTTTTGTTTGTTTTTTGTCTGTTTGTTAACTCTCTACCAGGCAAACGGCATATCCGATCTTGATGAAAATTTGACAGGACCTTCGAAATCTCTGAACTTAGAGGTGTATTGTTTTTGGGTACAATCGAAGAAATATTTCTCATGAATATCGTACTTTTACGATTTTTTTTCGATTTTTAGTGCGATATTTTCGTGACATTTGGGTTAATTCTGACCAAACGGGTGGGGCTACAACGTTCATATTATACATGGACATTAAGGTTATGGTGATGTAGTACCTTTTGAAAGAAAAAGTTGAAAAAGTTAGCCAGAATCCATAGAAATAAAGCTTTTAATATAAGTTTTTTGATTTTTTGTGCCATATTTTCGTGCCATTTGGGCCAATTCTGACCAAACTGGTGGGGCTACAACGTTCATATTATACATGGACATTAAGGTTATGTTGATGTAGTACCTTTTAAAAGAAAAAGTTTAAATAGTTAGCAAAAATCTATAGAAATAAAGCTTTTGATATAAGTTTTTTACGGAAAATAATACCAAATGACAGGTAACAAAAGAAACTTGACAACAATCAGCTACAATGCGTATTGCGTAGGCAGCAAAACAAAGAACTTGCAAAAGTAAAGATATCCCATGCAAACTAAACATTTTTAAAAGCTCATCCATCAACGCGGCGGGACTTTAGCGTTTTCCTAGTGTATTGATATCTGACATTATCCTTATGATGATTTTTTTTAAATTTGTGTATTTTGTAATGGTACTTTTACACTTCTCATTCAATTTTGTTTTCTTAGCCATTTTGTAATTACGTATATAATTCGGTTCTGGAGTTTTGATGCTTTTGTATAACTCCTACAGCGATACGTACCCGTACAAAGTTGATTGATACACAGGTATAAATGATAGGGATTTTAGTTTATTTGTTTTTAGGGCGCATCAACTGTAAGGCCATAATGAGCCACTCTAGTCAATGATAGAACGCGTTACTTTCGTTAAGTTACTCCCCAACTCTGACGGTAGAATAGAGAGGAAAGACGAACGCTGTCTAGATTCAGTCTTAGGTATAGGGGGAGAAAGGGGGGGGAATGATACCGGGTACTCAACACATGGCTTCCTATCACTCATCTAACAACGAGTTTGGCGTTTTCCTAATATTCGACATGTAGTGTTAGGAGGCGTAGGTCGTAGGCCTATAGGCCCCTCCTTAGACTTGGGTTAGGAAGATGTAGGGCCTACGTTGTCTAAAATTGGAATAATTCATTATGTTCAGCATTTTGACATGCCAACTTAAAGCTTCAAGTCCTTCTAGCTCAAAACTATAGCGTGTGAAATAGTATAGAACACTTGCATTCTGACACTGCAAAATTTGCTCATACATCAAAGGTATAGTATTAATATCATTGAGTATAAGTTAATATGCTTCCATAATATAATCATTGATTAACTAAAATATAAAATATTGTATAATTATTATCAAGTACCGGTACTGAACAATACTACCGTATTGTGCCGAATATACGCGTTTCCAAGCAAAGATAGATGGCAGCACTAAAACGCAACATGTCGGACCGATCAGTGATAGAGGCGAGCTGCTTACGGCGGGCGCTGTATATTCAGTTGGCTTCAACTTGATTTTTGTTACATTTCTGATCATTTGCGAAAACATTGTTGATTATGTCACATCGTCCGCGTATTTTATTAGTTAAATTCGTAAGTTTTGGGGATCGGCTTTGTTAATAACGGGAATTTAATGGCATTTTAAATTACAACAAATAATTGAGATTATTTGATGATATGAGCTCGAAAAGAATAAACCACACTGTTAAACTATTAAATACAGAAACAAGTGTATAAAAAAAAAATGTTGAATGATGAAGATCGATGATATTTTGCCAAGAAAATGTTGCCCAATACTAATAATTTCAATAATTTACTTGATATCTAAAAATCAAAGAGATTCTAGCAAATTATAGCCCTACACTTGTTTTGCACTTTTTCTACTTCGTTTTACATGTAAACGAAATCGGAGTGGGCCTATATATATTTATCTAGTATACACTTAGGACTTCCGGTTTTTTAAATATACATTTTATTAAAAGTAGGCCTATTGAATAGCTGATGGCCTATTTTTATCATTGTTTTGTATGTCAATAATGGCATGACACGTCATTCTGCCGACAGCTTTTAAATCTTGTAGGTCATATCATTATACTTATTCTATAGTAATAATATAAATCGTATTTATTATGATATTATGTAAAATATTATGTATTAAATATTGGTAATGAACAATGACGGTAAATGGTATATGTAGGCCTACATTAATTATAAGGTACTTGTGCATAAGCGCTAATACAATTGATATTATATTTTTTATTGTTTTGTTATTGTTATTATGAGTATGACTTATTTATATTTAATTATCATAACAAACGAAAGAAGTATATCTCAATTAAAAGTGCCATAAGAAGCGAGCGATACTGTATGTGTGTGTTTACTATGAGTTGTGAACATTCTTGACTGTTTGAATTTGATTTAGTATTAACATCGTACCCTGTTAGCTTATATTTGGTGTATAGCCTATAAATACCAATGATTTATTATGATATTATAATTAGAGAATTGTAATATGGATACAAATGCCATCCTTGGTGTCTCATGGGTGCATTGGGCGCAGGTCTGAATATAGTAATATTATTCCGGTAAACATGGTCTCGAATCCCGCATATTGGAGAGCGATTTTATTATTTTGGTGCACCCCCATGCTTTTGATAATCATCAATCAACAACATTTTGGGAAAGCAACGACATTGTACCTGTGATTGTACATATTTATAAGTGACAAACACGGAATGACATGTATTCTTCAGGTAAGCACATAGCGCGCTCCTCCGACTATCACTGATCGGACAGTTGCATTTTTCGCCACCAAGGTAGCAACCCCTTTGCTTGGAAACGCGTATAGGCCGACCCTGAATATAAGCCGACCCCCTAACTTTTCTTGTTGAAATATTTAAAAACATATGCAAAAGCATATATGCAAATATTAGCTGGCAAGGGACTTTGAGACTTGAAATAATGAAAAAAGGGTAGGCTTATATTCAGGACAATACAGTATTAAAACACAAGAATAATACACGTATTAATAAAGGAGGCCACAGGCCCACAGAGCAAGTGCACAATGCCTACGATAGTTGAGTCGATTTGCTGTTGTATCCTATATAGGCGGTTATTCTCTGTCAACTTCAGCGTCTTCTGTGGCGCTACGGTCTAGGTCTTGGCTTTCAGATGCAGGGTTCCAGTCGGATCGAGTTCGAATCACCACTAACCATAATAAAACTTGTAACTTTATAATTGTATCAATTTAACATATGTTGTGTATCCAGTTACAGGTTATCGATTGATGTAGGTATAGGAAATAACGAGTAAGAATTAATATTTAATATGATATTTTAATGATTAATTTAATTTTTAGTATTTCGTTTGTTTGTTTGCTCCTAGATAGCGTTACAGACGCGAGGATAGTTGTGAGCACTCTAAGAAGTATTCTGGTACAATTCTGTGAGCTCTTTGTGAGCACTCTAGTCAATCACCTGATACAACTCTGTGAGGTCTTGGTGAGCACTTGTAATCAATAAATGGACAATGCTATGTGAGCTCTTTGTGAGCACTCTAGGCAATAAACGTATATAACTCTGTGAGCTCTTTGTGACTACAAGTAACAATAAGATAAGACAACTCTATGGGTACGTTCCGAATGATGCTCCCACGCGCCCACAACACCCAGACATGCCCAAGATGCCCGAGGTTTAACATTGGGTATTACGGGCGTTGTGATGGCGGCGGTGTTTACGGAATGCTTTGGGCACGCCCAAGGCTGCAAGTTAGCATCATTCGGAACGTACCCTTAGTAACCACACAGTGTGCTCTATAAAATCTCTCTCGAGTCCACACCGGTATTTGAAAAGCGGGACATTTGTGCTCTCAGTTACATATCAAAGATTAACCGTATAGGCCTATGTTCTCTGGAAGCTTTTTGAACTTGTCACATTTGTCTCACAATCACCACTCGGTGTTTATTGGGTAGGTACCAGTTAGCCTAAATGAAATATATTTTTTGATTTTAGCGGTGAATAGGCATACCCCTTTAACATAGGCCTAGGCCTAGGCCCTGTAGGCCTATAATGTTTTATTTGTTCTCGTCTGCGTGCTTCCCGTTCCCGGTTATTGTGCATTGAAGCCCTTAACGTTACCGTTTTTCTTACTTATCGTTAGGTCTATCGGTCAATTGTGCATCGACTTTAAGAGTCTTCACTAGACATGCATGTAGTCTCACGTTCGTAGGCCCGTAGGGGCCGACCCATGGTGCCGCCAGGATTTTTTCCAAGGACAATTTAATAAAAAAAACATCCTGGTGCAAAATTTATCATTTTCCCTGAAATCCAGGAGGGGGGCCAGTGCCCAACCCCCTCCCGACCATAGATCCCATATAATTGGCTAGATTAGCAGTCAGCGGCCCACTTCCGGGACAATTGGAAGCCATCTTGAATGGGTGAGTTTGCATGTTAGCCTAATTAGATGGGAGCGATTAATCGAAAAAATATTTTCAAAGATGGCCGCCAGTTTGACAGGTGAGCATATTAGACTTTGACACCAAATGATTACTAAATTCCCTTATGCAATAACTTTGCATTGTTTCTGTTTGTTCAATACCATGCTGCACAAGCTTAAACCATATCAAACAATCCAATAAAAAACTTTATTGCATTAAAAAAGCATAAATTAAAACGGCTAACCGCCATTTTGATTGGGTGAGATTGACGCTTCAATTTGGTACACTCGCGCCTGTGCGGAGGTACTGGAGACTGCTAATCTAGCCTACTATAGGTGTTAAGATATCTATGCTCCCGACACCCATGGGCCTTCCGGTATATTTTAGAAGTATTTTTTTATTTTTCAAAGTAGGCCTATGCTAATTTCATTCATCTGAAGCAATCAGAAGACTTTTGGCCTAATTTCATCAGGCCTACTAGGCCCCTACTGTTTTTCATAGTAAGTGGAATATTCCCTATTACCGCTTGCCCGGGCAAAAAAAAATAAATAAAAAAAATTTAAACTTGAGCACCTTGCAGCAGATTTTGGTGAGTGTTTTTCATTTATCAATGGAACATTAATTTACTAGGCCTACTTCCACAAGTTATTAGGTCCTAGGCTACTTATTATTGATACAAATTCGCTTTAAATCGCGTTTTAGGCAATCAAACCTTATGCAATACCGGTAGGCCTACCGTAGGCCCTACTAAAAAAAAAAAATCACCTTCGGCAAATTTGCCTACGGCGGCTAGACCCCGGCTATAGGCCTACCGCCATACTGCTGGCCCTTACTTATTTTTCCTGGCCCCAAACTTTTTGGTGGATTTGTCCACCACTGCATTATTACAATTGCAACACACACCACACATATGGGTGTCTGGGATGCGTTGCAGATGGTCAGGAATTGTGTCTTTGCCACAGTAGCAGTTAGGCCATGTGGTAGGAGGCGTATTCTGACGAGGGTGAGTTTTAGCTTGGGGACGCGACTGGGTGGCGTTGTGAGTTGTGACCAAGTGTAGGAAGTCAGTCGGTAAGGTGCATTGGCTTAGGTTGGTCCAGACCTTGTAAGGCTGCGTAGGCCTACGGGATATGTTATGATGTTAAATGTTGTGATGTGTAATTAACATGTGTGTTGTAGGCCTATAATATCTCTCTTTATTGAGTTAATCACTTCTCCATCCACCTCATTATTGCTACGGCCGTCGGGAGGCATTGCATAATGATGAAACTTTTAGAGCCGGTGAGGTTAATATTGTAGGCTACCGGTAATGAATTATTTGTACTGTGGGTACACTGACTGCACCTGTAAATGAAGAATAAGATACTAGTCTACAGAATGAAACGACTAGGCCTACCTATTCAGTCGTCTTCCACAGGTGTCAGGTGGTTGTCATAAGAATATATTTCTTTTTCTTTACCTATTTACAAGTGTAGGCCTAGTACAGTCCAAATAATTAATTATTTAAATTGTCTTTATCATTCCCGTTAAATCGTTCCCGGGCAATTGTGCACCATAAAGGACACTCTTTAACAGCCCAAGAACGAGGCCCTTCAATGGTATCGGGAATATTGGTTATGATTTAACATTGCCCTGTAACTGTAACTGTAAAGATAATGGTAAGCTATTGCCGAGCTGTTGCGTGTCCAAAGAACTTGGTGAAGTTCCCGTAATCGGTTATTGTCATCATGTCTGCTCGTAAGTTAACATGAAATAACTTCCTTCCCGTTATCGTTACTGGCAAATTGATTGGCTACTTTTGCAGTTGGAGTGGGTCAACTTGGAAAAGTACGTTACGAGGTGTGGGGGTGGGGGGGCGAAGCGTGTATGTTTTACAATATTATTAATATACGCTTCGTGCCCTCCCCCCCCCCACTCCCCCTAACCTACTTTTCACCTTGTTAAAAAGTTCGGAGTGGATATTCTTACGGCATGCCGTAAGAATTACTACACACTATTCTTACGGCATGGAGCGAACTTTTTCGTTTGGTATGCCCAGTTTTTGATCAGTAGGTAGGGAGGGCTAGGCCTACTTTAGATTTAAAATAGCGACGTTAAAGGTTTTGTAGGTACCTACTTTAGATTTAAAATAGCGACGTTAGGCCTAGCCTAGGCCTGCCTAGTGCATGGTCATAGTAGGCATAGACCGTAAGAATTACTATACACTATTCTTACGGCGCGCCTGTTGATGAGTCACGTGATGAGACAACCAATGAAAACACATACCGTAAGAATAATTTCTAGTAATTCTTACGGTATGCCGTAAGAATATCCTCTGCCTAAAAAGTTAGCCCACTCCAGCTGCACTTACATTTGTAACGGAAAGGATTTCGGGTGCGCTCTTATCGATCATATCCTAGAACTAGAGCGGCGCACTGTAGCCAGCGGAAAGTTCGGCTAACCTAACGAAAGTAGTAGGCCTAACAAGGCAATATAGCAGTGTTAACAAGGTATATAGAAGTTGGACCCCCCTAGCCGAATAGGCACTCTTGCCGCTAAGCGGGTCCAACTTTAACTACTAACCTAGCCACGGCGCTTCGCGCCCACTCCCCCCCCCCCCTAACCAAGGTTTTCCTAGCATAAATTTTTGCTAAGAAAACCTAGGTTAGAGGGGGGGGGGGCGGCGGCGAGGTTAATACTAGAGTACACGAAAAATAACGTTTTTAAAAGGTGGACCCGCTTAGTGGCAAGAGTTCCGCCGAATAAGTGCCCACCATTGATTGGAGGTTATGTATGCGAGTCTCCACACGCGACTTGATTTTTATTATCCCTAGACTTAGGTGTAATTCGAAGGCCTAGGCCTAGGCCTATATCAACTTACATTTTCTGGGGATAAATCTTCCATGTTTGAACTAAAAATTATAGTAATTCGTAACAAAGACCGGCGACGATGTTGATGAGAGTTTATTCAAAATCTTCCACTTTTCCAACAAGTTGTTTCCGCCTACTTCAGCCACCGTCAATCGAGGTCGCTCTTCTGCTGGAAGGCAGTGGATGACCTCCCCCTTCGCGCCAAATTTTAATTTCAACCCAACATCAACCTTATACAATTTTATTTTACTTTATTGGACATTAGAAAATATAGTCAATATCCGCCAGGAGAGTTTAATTGGTAAATTGTGTTTTAGCACCCGTGATTAGCACTGACCGTGGCCATTTTGTTATTTTTCCAGGTGGCGCGGAGACGAGCTTTCTGGGTTTTTTTCTTGTTTTTTTCGAGTAAGCGGTTTATAACACCGTTATCAAATTTCACACTAACGTTAATAAAGAATAAATCTATAATATCCAGTACGCGTATTCCAAAATTAATCCATTGATTTTGAATGAAAAATTAGTGAAATCACCGTAAATTACTCCATTTTGGTAAACTTCGGGAATTTATTCCAAGAGTACAGATTTTTTTATCGCAAATTTGCATACTGGATATCAATGTTTAAATCAATGAAAAACCGCAGGTTAATTTGATTTTATCGTAAGGTAAACAGTTTGGTGGGAATTTCCAGAATGGAAATCCGTGTTTTGGATTTCAAGTTTTTCACGTTTTGGACTTATGTTTTGCCATGGATCTGCAAGGTTTATTTTTTGTAACCAAACGCGGATATCAATATAAAAGTACTTCATTAACACTAGTTTTTTAAACGAGGGAGCGGAGCGACTGAGTGTCTCCATTCAACTCAAACGGCTCTCATTCTGTGATTCTGTCTGTCTGTACGTCGAAAATCAGCCGAACCGCTGAACAGATTGCGCTGAAATTTTAAACAGACATCCGGAACGAGTTTACTAAGAACTGTTAACAAAATCAGCTTGATCCATTGCGATTTAAGCCTACAATAAATAAAAATGTGATTTTTAATAATATCAATGGCATTTGTTTCGTAGCAGTTAGCGGGACGAAGTTGACGTGGCCTGCATGGCCTAGAGGTAACCAATTAGCCTACCACATGGATGGATGGGGTTCGATACCTGTCAGTTTTAACTTTTTTATATTTTTTCACCCACATATTATTTTTGAGGGTGTTTAAATGGGAAATAAAAATTAGGTGATTTTGTTTTATCTTGGAAATTTATTAATGTTTCACGCTAATACGTTTTGAGTACGATTCGCATTTTGAATGTTCAATTTAAATAATTATTGTGGCAAGCAGAGTGAGTTCCTGTAAGGGTGACCAGACGGTCCGGTTTGAGAAGTCAAAACACTTGGCTAACTCACTCGTTTAACAACGACTTTGGCGTTTCCCTAGTTAAACGAGGGAGCGGAGCGACCGAGTGTCTCCATTCAACTCAAACGGCTCTCATTCTGTGATTCTGTCTGTCTGTCTGTACGTCGAAAATCAGCCGAACCGCTGAACAGATTGCGCTGAAATTTTAAACAGACATCCGGTACGAGTTTACTGAGAACTGTTAACAAAATCAGCTAGATCCATTGCGATTTAATCCTACAATAAATAAAAATGTGATTTTTTAAAATATCGATAGCATTTATTTAGTAGCAGCTAGCGGGACGAGATCTGTGTGGCTGACATGGCATAGTGGTAAGATTCTAGCCTACCGCACGGAGGGTTGGAGTTCGATACCCGTTCGTTCGAACTTTTTTATATTTTTACGCCCACATATTATTTTTGAGGGGTGTTAAATGGGAAATAAAAATTAGGTGATTTTGTTTTATATTGGAACTTTGTTAATGTTTCACGCTAATACGTTTTGACCACGATTCGCATTTTGAATGTTCAATTTGAACTAGGGAAACGCCAAAGTCGTTGTTAAACGAGTGAGTGAGCCATGTGTTGAATACCCGGTATAATTCCCCATACTGGGCTAGATCCAGCCTTAGGTATAAGGGAGGAAAGGGGATGTTCCCGGGTACTCAACACTTGGTTCACTCACTCGTTTAACAACGACTTTGGCGTTTCCCTAGTTAAACGAGGGAGCGGAGCGACCGAGTGTCTCCATTCAACTCAAACGGCCCTCATTCTGTGATTCTGTCTGTCTGTCTGTACGTCGAAAATCAGCCGAACCGCTGATCAGATTGCGCTGAAATTTTAAACAGACATCCGGTACGAGTTTATTGAGAACTGTTAACAAAATCAGCTAGATCCATTGCGATTTAAGCCTACAATAAATACAAATGTGATTTTAAAAAATATCGATAGCATTTGTTTAGTAGTAGCTAGCGGGACGAAATCTGCGTGGCATGGCATGGCCTACTGGTAAGCATTTAGCCTACCGCACGGAGGGTTGGGGTTCGATACCGGTTAGTATGAACTTTTTTATATTTTTACACCCACATATTATTTTTGAGGGGTGTTAAATGGGAAATAAAAATCGGGTGATTTTGTTTTTTCTTGGAAATTTGTTAATGTTTCACGCTTGTACGTTTCGAACACGATTCGCATTTTGAATGTTCAATTTAAATAACTAGGGAAACGCCAAAGTCGTTGTTAAATAAGTGAGTGAGCCAAGTGTTGAGTACCCGGGAACATCCCATTTCCTCCCATATACCCAAGGCTGGATCTAGCCCAGTATGGGGAATGATACCGGGTACTATACACATGGTGCTCACTCACTCGTTTAACGGGAGCAGGAACGGCCTATGTTCCCCATGTTAAATTTGCAGATTTCCGGTACCATTTAATCGAACACTAATATTAAATTTCCAATAGTAAGAAATAGTAGGTAGTTTTTTTTAAATTTGTATATTCTAGACATATATATATATATATATTGTCAAAAAAAATTGGGCAATTTTTAGACCTAAGCATGCGCTATAATTTTATCCCGATAATTTTTTCAAAATTTCCTTCCTACTATTTGTCAAAAATATCTCAATAAAGAAGTCCTCAAAATTTCAAGGCTCTAGCTTCAAAACTGCCTAACTTATATGTACCGTAGTTTAAGAAAGTATAGTTTTGAGTAAACGGGTGTTAAAGTTAATATTTTAGGTTCATGTGCACTAATGACATTTCCGGTACCATTTTTAGGGAGGGTATTCAACTTAGAGATATGATTTTTTTTTAAATTCAGCAGTTTAGAGTTTTTGCTAAAATTTTAAAATTCATTTAAAAGAATTTACTCGTACTTTTTATATACATTAATTTTTAAGTCGTTAATATACAATGGTTGTCATAGCAAATAAATTAATTAAATTTTTGCAAAAAAAAAAACAAAAAAAAAACAAAAAAAATTATTACATTTTTTAAATTTAATGGTGATTAACAATATAACATATTCAACTCAAAAAATCAACTTTGACGATAAGTTTCATTCCTGCTCCCCTTAACAACGACTTTGGCGTTTCCCTAGTTAAACGAGGGAGCGGAGCGACCGAGTGTCTCCATTCAACTCAAACGGCCCTCATTCTGTGATTCTGTCTGTCTGTACGTCGAAAATCAGCCGAACCGCTGAACAGATTGCGCTGAAATTTTAAACAGACATCCGGTACGAGTTTATTGAGAACTGTTAACAAAATCAGCTAGATCCATTGCGATTTAAGCCTATAATAAATAAAAATGTGATTTTTAAAAATATCGATAGCATTTGTTTAGTAGCAGCTAGCGGGACGAAATCTGCGTGGCATGGCATGGCCTACTGGTAAGCATTTAGCCTACCGCACGGAGGGTTGGGGTTCGATACCCGTTAGTGTGAACTTTTTTATATTTTTACACCCACATATTATTTTTGAGGGGTGTTAAATGGGAAATAAAAATCAGGTGATTTTGTTTTATCTTGGAAATTTGTTAATGTTTCAGGCTAGTACGTTTCGAACAAGATTCGCATTTTGAATGTTCAATTTAAAAAAACTAAGGAAAAGCCAAAGTCGCTGTTAAATGAGTGAGTGAGCCAAGTGTTGAGTACCCGGGAACATCCCATTTCCTCCCATATACCCAAGGCTGGATCTAGCCCAGTATGGGGAATGATACCGGGTACTATACACATGGTGCTCACTCACTCGTTTCACAACGACTTTGGCGTTTCCCTAGTGGTAATTAAACGAGGGAGCGGAGCGACTGAGTGTCTCCATTCAACTCAAAACGGCTCCCATTCTGTGATTCTGTCTGTCTGTACGTCGAAAATCAGCCGAACCGCTGAACAGATTGCGCTGAAATTTTAAACAAACATCCGGTACGAGTTTACTGAGAACTGTTAACAAATTCAGCAAGATTCATTGCGATTTAATCCTACAATAAATAAAAATGTGATTTTAAAAAAAATATCGATAGCATTTGTTTAGTAGCAGCTAATGGGACGATATCGACGTGGCTTGCATGGCCTATTGGTAAGCATTCAGCCTACCACACGGAGGGTTGGGGTTCGATACTCGCTAGATCGAATATTTTTAATATTTTTACACCCATATATTATTTTGAGGGGTGTTAAATGGGAAATAAAACTTAGGTGATTTTGTTTCATCTTGGAAATTTGGTAATGTTTCACGCTAATACGTTTTGAACATGATTCGCATTTTAAATGTTCAATTTAAATAACTAGGGAAACGCTTAAGTCGTTGTTAAACGATGTGAGTGAGCCATGTGTTGAGTACCCGGGAAAATCGCCATTTCTACCATTTACCCAAGGCTCGATCTAGCCCATTATGGGAATGATACCGGGTACTCAACACACATGGCTCACTCACTCGTTTTACAACGACTTTGGCGTTCCCTAGTGATTAAACGAGGGAGCGGAGCGACTGAGTGTCTCCATTCAACTCAAACGGCTCTTATTCTGTGATTCTGTCTGTCTGTCTGTCTGTCTGTCTGTACGTCGAAAATCAGCCGTACCGCTGAACAGATTGGGCTGAAATTTTAAACAGACATCCGGTACGAGTTTACTAAGAACTGTTAACAAAATCAGCTAGATCCATTGCGATTTAATCCTACAATAAATAAAAATGTGATTTTAAAAATACGATGGCATTGTTTAGTAGCAGTTAGCGAGACGAGGTTGACGTGGCCTGCATGGCCTAGTGGTAACCATTTAGCTACCACACGGATGGATGGGGTTCGATACCCGTCAGTTTAACTTTTTTTTATATTTTTACACCCACATATTATTTTTAAGGGGTGTTAAATGGGAAATAAAAATTAGGTGATTTTGTTTTATCTTAGAAATTTGTTAATGTTTCACGCTAATACGTTTTGAACACGATTCGCATTTTAAATGTTCAATTTAAATAACTAGGGAAACGCCAAATTCGTTGTTAAACGAGTGAGTGAGCCATGTGTTGAGTACTCGGTATCAATCCCCATGCTGGGCTCGATCCAGCCTTAGGTATAGGGGAGGAAAGGGGATGTTCCCGGGTACTCAACACTTGGCTCACTCACTCGTTTGACAACGACTTTGGCGTTTCCCTAGTTAAACGAGGGAGCGGAGCGACCGAGTGTCTCCATTCAACTCGAACGGTTCTCATTCTGTGATTCTGTCTGTCTATCTGTCTGTCTGTCTGTCTGTACGTCGAAAATCAGCCGAACCGCTGAACAGATTGGGCTGAAATTTTAAACAGACATCCGGTACGAAATTATTGAGAACTGCTAACAAAATCAACTAGATCCATTGCGATTTAATCCTACAATAAATAAAAATGTGATTTTTAAAAAATATCGATAGCATTTGTTTAGTAGCAGCTGTCGGAACCACATCTACGTGGCTTGCATGGCCTATTGGTAAGCATTTAGCCTACCACACGGAGGGTTCAGGTTCGATACCCGTTAGCTCGAACTTTTTTATATTTTTACACCCACATATTATTTTTGAGGGGTGTTAAATGGGAAATAAAACTTAGGTGATTTTGTTTTATCTTGGAAATTTGTTAATGTTTCACGCTAATACGTTTTGAACACGATTCGAATTTCAAATGTTCAATTTAAATATCTAGGGAAACGCCAAAGTCGTTGTTAAACGAGTGAGTGAGCCATGTGTTGAGTACCCGGTATCATTCCTCATACTGGGCTAGATCCTTAGGTATAGGGTAGGAAAGGGGATGTTCCCGGGTACTCAACACTTGGCTCACTCACTCACTCGTTTAACGACTTTGGCGTTTCCCTAGTATAGCATAATACTACACTAAAATAATTGTTTAAAGAATTATGTCACGTATGACGTAACTGAGATTTTACACGATTTTTTAAATTTTTTAATCCAGAAATGCGAAAATTAGTGTTTTGGGAAATTTCGTAAATCGGCTTTAGAAAACCTACTTTTTTTGTTAAACATAGATTTTTTAGTCTCGTACCAATCTAAACTGGCCCTTTACAACTCATTGAAACTGCACAAAATTAATATACTCTCAAACACGCAAAAAATATGCATTCCAAAATCACGCCCCTTCTTGGTAATCAACATATTTTGACCGAACCTCTAGCTCAAATTACAAAACATAATAGAGGATTAACAGAAAAGGCTGCAGAGTACGTTATTAACATTAATATTTGTTATCAAAATCCTCTAAGGTCACGGGGCATAAAGATCGTTCCCATGTTATTGCTCATGGGAGATTTTTGCCGATGGTATGGTACCTAGCTTGAAAAATACCAAGTTTTCCATTTTTTTTTCGGGTCATGGTCATGGTGGCCCTAATAATTTTTCTGTTAAAAGTAAGTATAACAGTTGTAGGTTTGTAGGTAAAAAAAAACAGGTGAATAAAATCTGCATTATGGCGGACTCGTTACTCCCTTCCTACGAAAGCTCCTCCTTAAACTCCTTAAACTCCTCCTTAAGTTCCTTCCTTAAACTACGATTAAAATATACTTACTGTCTAATAGGTTGGTATGATTGGATAAGCGAAGCGAATACTTCAATATCTCGAAAAAATAGATCGGGTGTTTATTTTTTTGTCTGTTTGCTCTCTACCGGGCAAACCGCATACCCGATCTTGATGATAATTGGAAGGGACCTTCGAAATCTCTGAACTTAGAACTGCCACGTTTTTGAGCGCAATCTAAAAATTATTTCTCATTGGATGAGCGTAGCGAGCGAAGCGAAGATTCCATTTCACTACACTGGAGAAAAAAATCCGGAATGTTTTTTTTTTCTTCTTTTTGTATTTTTGTGTGTTTGGTCACACGATTCCAGCTAAAACCGATACTCTAATTGCGAAGAAATTTTATGGAGGCCCTCGACATCTCTGAACTTAGAACTGCCACGTTTTTGAGCGCAATCGAAAATTTTTTTTCATTAAAATCGCAATTTTACGATTTTTTTCGATTTTTAAAAAAATCTTCGACTTAGAACACCTACATGCTTTATCCGATTGTTATGATTTTTTCACAAACCTTAATTTTATAAATTAATATATTCGTGTGAAATTTGAGCGCAATCGAAAAATAATTTCTCATGAAAATCGCAATTTTACACTTTTTTTGTTTAAAAAAACATACGCTCATCCAACAACGCGCCTGAAAAAGCGTTTGCGAAGCTTCCTAGTGTGGCTCGTTGGTCTTGTTGCTAGCGTATCTGCTTCCAATGCAGAAGGTCCAGGGTTCGACTCCCGCTCAAGTCAGAAGTTTTTTAATTTTTGATTTGGACTTAAGTCCATCAGTTCTTGTCTTAGGAGTTTGTAAACGGTGACTTTGGAGCCGTCCTAACAACGAAGCACATAATAAATTTCAAAGTTGTTCTGAATCGGCCTTGTTGATTCTGGCTTGATTCACGGGTAACACACAGCCCAGACCGCTGATCGCTAAATCGCCGATTAAAAAGAGCCATCTTGTTGGTTATCGCTCACTCGTCGATTGCGTCGGGGCCTGCAGGGTTGGCTTGGTCGCTTTGATTTAAAGTCCCCCACTGAAAATCAGTTATATAACTGAGTGGGCAGACTCTAAATAAAATTTATTTATTAATTAATTAATTAATTAATTTATTTAATATAATATTGTACTTTTGCGATTTTCCCCCGATTTGTAATGCGATATATTTTCGCGACATTTAAGCCAATTCTTACCAAACGGTTGGGGCTACAACGTCCATATGTTACTTGGACAGTTTTAAAAAATTTCTGGAAGTCTTCCAAAGAAATTGTTTTAAAATAAGCCTTATACAGGCATACAATCAACAAGTAACTATAGTTACGTGACAATAATCGCCTACATTGTTTACAAAAAGCAAGTCTTTGTACCACTATATTTTTTCATTCTATTGTTAATTGGTAATACCATAAGCAATTAAGGTTGTGTTCCGTAAAGGCGACCGGTCGACCATTCTGGGCTCGACGGGGGATTGTTATTTTCATTGTTTCACTCAACGTCGGATTGTTGGGGACTGCCTTGGCTACGGAATGGTGCGTGCTTCTACAAGGCCGTGTTTTTATGAAAATTGTGATATCTCGTTAAAATATTACATAAATCATATCATTTTACTAATTAAAATAATGATTTGAATGAATGAATGATTAATTTATTGTGTACCCATGTGAATTACAGGAACATTCTCGGTAGTGGACATAATTCCATGATTTTCAATGATATAATTTGAAATAACCGCGCTTTTCTCAAAGACCTGCCCACGACCGGAATAAAACTCGGGGCTTCTTGGTCTCGACCACTACAATCAAAACAACTACGCATCGCATACGTTCCTTGCAAATCTGATCTATCATTGGTGCAAATTGTGTTTACTTAAATTTCATTGGTCGCATACTGGTCGTTCTGGTCGTCTTTGCGGAACACAACCTAAATCGACTTTGATAAATTTATTATATTTTAACAAATAATTTTGCAATGGAACTTGAAAAAGTAATGAGATC
This sequence comes from Sweltsa coloradensis, assembly GCA_024449915.1. Taxonomy (NCBI): domain Eukaryota; kingdom Metazoa; phylum Arthropoda; class Insecta; order Plecoptera; family Chloroperlidae; genus Sweltsa; species Sweltsa coloradensis. The sequence continues at coordinate 23,932 of JAMZAV010003276.1, forward strand.
CCACACATAACAAAAACTTGTAAAAATACAGCCAAACCTTACACACTCAAAAGAAATGAGATCTAAAAAAAAGGGCCAAGCTTATCTACCCTTCCACATTTGCGCATTCTTAATTCAAAAACGTACAATGTCCCGTAACAACACCCTTGAAAAGCTTGGCAAAATAGAATTTGCATGACCATTACGTTAAAATTAATTTAAAAAAAAGAATTTGGATGATTCATTGCGTTTAAATTAATAGTTGCAAATTGTATTTTGCCAAGCTTTTCAAGGATGTTGTTACGGGACACTGTACGTTTATGAATTAAGAATGCGCAAATGTGGAAGGGTAGATGAGCATGGCCCTTTTTTTTTATAGACCGGAACCCACCATTAGTGAGACCCTCCCCCCCCCCTGCGGAGAAATGGAGACCCATATATTATGTTAGGGTGGTTATTTTGGAGTAGAAATCCACTTGTTGGCCAGTTGGCCGGTGGTGGGTGCGGGGTACAGGGCCCAGGGGTGCCCAAAGGGTCAATTGTGCTGTTTTTTGTAACAGTTTTTTTTTTTTAAGGCCAAACCGTTGAACGAAATCTATTTTTGACTTTTGATTCGTGTAAGGAATGAAAAATAGAATTTTATAAATATTTTTATTTTTTTGTATGTACCGGAAATAAAAATTTGAGTTTTCCAAAATCAAAGTAAAAATGGCCCCAAATTGCCCGTTTTGGTTAAAACTGATAAATTATGTTAGGGTGAACATTTGTTAGTAGAAATCCACTTGTTGGTCAGTTAGCCAGTGGTGGGTGCGGCGTACAGGGCCGTCCAAAAAGTAAATTTTGGGGATGATTTTAAATTGTTTTTATTTTTTAATGCCAAATCGTTTTACAAAATCTATTTTGAGCTTTAGATTCGTGTGAGGATTTTAAAATCGATTGTTTAGCATATTTTTATTTTCTCGTATGACCCGGAAATAACAATTTTGAGTTTTCCAAAATCAAAGTCAAAATGGTCCCAAATTGCCCGTTTTGGTTAAAACAGATAAATTATGTTAGGGTACACATTTGTTAGTAGAAATCCACTTGTTGGCCAGTTGGCCAGTGGTGGATGCGGCGTACAGGGGCGTCCAAAAAGTAAATTTTGGGGATGATTTAAATTGTTTTATTTTTTAATGCCAAATCGTTTTACAAAATCTATTTTGAGCTTTAGATTCGTGTGAGGATTTAAAATTGAATGTTAAGCATATTTTATTTTCTCTTACGTCCCGGAAATAACAATTTTGAGTTTTCTAAAATCGAAGTCAAAATGGACCCAAATTGCCCGTTTTGGTTAAAACTGATACATTGTGTTAGGGTTTATATTATTTAGTAGAAATCCACTTGTTGGCCAGTTGGCCAGTGGTGGATGCGGCGTACAGGGATGTCAAAAAGTAATGAAAATAGAATGCTATGCATATTTTTATTTGCAAATATTTTATTTTACAAACACTGTGACTAAATCGACCATCGAAGAGCTGCAATGTACACAAGAAGAGGCCGATGTTGTCAAGCAGCATGTCGACACGACGCTAGTTTTAGCATCATTGTTTGTTCTCCTGACACTGACGTCTTCATCATCTTATTGAAATACGCGCAGCAAGTAAACCAACAAGTACTTTTAGATACTGGCTTTGGAGACAAAAGAGAAGACTTGTTGACATCAAAAAAGTAATTTCTTAGAGAGGGGCAAAATTATGTGAAGTTCTTACGCCATTTCACGCGTTTACTGGTTGCGACACCACTGCAAGTTCTTTTGTTAGAAGAGGATTTTTTTTCATTTAAAACTATTAGAGAAACACCCCGAATTCGAGAACACTATCTTATCTCTTGGCACCTCGGTTACTGTTGAAGAAACTACGTGCGACCAATAAGAAAGATTTGTTTGCCTTATGTATGGGGATACCAGTACTGCTGATGTAAATGAAACTCGCTAACATCTTTTTGGCAAAGGATTTAAAAAATCACTGTTTAAACCACTGACAAACTACAGCGGCACTGATCTCAGCTTACTACCACCATGCATATCATCTTTACGGTTGCATATCCTGCGTGAAAATTATCAATCAATGATATGGCGTAAAGCAACAGACGCAGTGCCCGACATACCTGAACCCCTAAGTCATGGCTGGTCGGTAACCCGGATGGACTGTTCTCTACGCGTGGACCGAAGGCAACGTGCTCCCAAATGAGTTAGTTAATATTAGGAAACACAAGACAATGCATCCGATGTGGAAGATGATCCCGACGACATCGAGATTGAAAGAGGCAGAGACGTTTGTTGAGAGTGAAGATGAAGACGAAGATGAACTAGACTACTGATTACATGATCATTAAACACATCCACATAATACTCAATATAATATCTACATTAATATTACATGATATGTACATTTTTATGTCTAAAGTAGGGCAACTTAGGATCATTTTGACTTCTTTTTCGAAAAAAGATAAACATTTCATTTCCGGGACACGCAAGAAAGTAAAAAATGTAGATAATATTGTATTTAACATTCTTTACACGTATCAAAAGTAAAAAAATAGATTTAGCTCAATGATTCGGCCGCATAAAAATAAAAAACTGTAAAAATCATCCTCCAAATTCACTTTTTGGACGCCCCTGTACGCCGCATCCACCACTGGCCAACTGGCCAACAAGTGGATTTCTACTAAATAATAACCAACCAAACTCAATTTTGCAGTTTTAACCAAAACGGGCAATTTTGGGGCCATTTTGACTTTGATTTTAGAAAACTCAAAATTGTTATTTCCGGGACATAAGAGAAAATAAAAATATGCTTAACATTCGATTTTCAAATCCTCAAACGAATCTAAAGCTCAAAATAGATTTTGTAAAACGATTTGGCATTAAAAAATAAAAACAATTCAAAATCATCCCCAAAATTTACTTTTTGGACGCCCCTGTACGCCGCATCCACCACTGGCCAACTGGCCAACAAGTGGATTTCTACTAAATAATAACCAACCAAACATAATTTATCAGTTTTAACCAAAACGGGCAATTTGGGGCCATTTTGACTTTGATTTGGAAAACTCAAAATTGTTATTTCCGGGACATACGAGAAAATAAAAATATGCTTAACATTCTATTTTAAATCCTCACACGAATCTAAAGCTCAAAATAGATTTTTTAAAACGATTTGGCATTAAAAAAATAAAAACAATTTAAAATCATCCCCAAAATTTACTTTTTGGACGCCCCTGTACGCCGCATCCACCACTGGCCAACTGGCCAACAAGTGGATTTCTACTAACAAATGTGTACCCTAACATAATTTATCTGTTTTAACCAAAACGGGCAATTTGGGACCATTTTGACTTTGATTTTGGAAAACTCAAAATTGTTATTTCCGGGACATACGAGAAAATAAAAATATGCTTAACATTCTATTTTTAAATCCTCACCGAATCTAAAGCTCAAAATAGATTTTGTAAAACGATTTGGCATTAAAAAAATAAAAACAAATTTAAAATCATCCCCCAAAATTTACTTTTTTGGACGCCCCTGTACGCCGCATCCACCACTGGCCAACTGGCCAACAAGTGGATTTCTACTAACAAATGTTCACCCTAACATAATTTATCAGTTTTAACCAAAACGGGCAAATTGGGGCCATTTTGACTTTGGTTTTAGAAAACTCAAAATTGTTATTTCCGGGACAAACGAAAAATAAAAATATGCTTAACATTCTATTTTCAAATCCTTACACGAATCTAAAGCCTAAAATAGATTTTGTCCCAACGATTTGGCATTAAAAAAATAAAAACAGTTGAAAATCATCCCCAAAATTTACTTTTTGGACGGCCCTGTACGCGGCACCCACCACTGGCCAACTGGCCAACAAGTGGATTTCTAATAACAAATGTTCACCCTAACATAATTTATCAGTTTTAACCAAAACGGGCAATTTGGGGTCATTTTGACTTTGATTTTGGAAAACTCAAAATTGTTATTTCCGGTACATACAAGAAAATAAAAATATTTATAAAATTCTATTTTTCATTCCTTACACGAATCAAAAGTCAAAAATAGATTTCGTTCAACGGTTTGGCCTTAAAAAAATAAAAACAGTTACAAAAAACAGCACAATTGACCCTTTGGGCACCCCTGTACCCCGCACCCACCACTGGCCAACTGGCCAACAAGTGGATTTCTACTCCAAAATAACCACCCTTACATAATATATGGGTCTCCATTTCTCCGCAGGGGGGGGGGGGGGGGGGGGGGGGGGGGAGAGGGTTTCCCTACCTGGGTTCTGGTCTATTAGATCTCATTTCTTTTGAGTGTGTAAGGTTTGGCTGTATTTTTACAAGGTTTTGTTATGTGTGGTTGATTATACCATAGCAATTAATACTACTTTACACAAATTAACAAAAATTATTTTGAAATGGAACTGAAAAAGTAATGAGATCCCATCGCATACAAAAAACTTAGCAATAATTGGACAGAAATAGTCAACCAAAAAGCTCATCCATCAACGCGACTGGAAAAACGTTCGCGAAGCGGCCTAATTAGGTTAGGTTAGGTAATTTTTTATTTGTTTATGAGAGTTACATGAGAGCTACATGTTATACATAATAACACAAAAATTAACAAAACGGCCGTGTGCCGTCAGTCCTAATGCACAGTTACCTGTTGTTCATTAATGACTACCGTTCGTCGCGCATAAATTACCTCTGCAAATTTTAAATTATTCATACTTCATGTTTGTTGGAGCAAAACAACGTTCATTTTGGGCTTGACATGGCTGCAGACACGAGAAGTCCAAATGATTTAACAAATTCATAGAGCTTTTCTTTATTATTTCAATACACATTTTTACTTATTTTTAACGTGTTTTCTTATGCATGGCATGGGGTGGGTTTTAACTTGCAAGTGTGCAAAGATCACATACAGTCTTACCAATGAGTTTAGAATATAAACCCTAATGGTCTTCTTCGTGAAGAGCTTTTGGGGTCAAATCCACATTCAAAATATAGGGATCTATTTTTCTCGGTCAATGATTGATTTTATCTTGCCCAAAACATGGTAAAAAGACAGAAATTATTTGGTTGAAGCATGTAAATAACATATACAACCCACATATAACAAACACTTGTAAAAATACAGCCAAACCTTACACACTCACTCAAAAGAAATTAGATCTAAAATAAGGGCAAAGCTCATCTACCCTTCCACATTTGCTCATTCTTATTCATAAACGTACAGTGTCCCGTAACAACATCCTAGAAAAGCTTGGCAAAATAGAATTTGCATGACTATTATGTTTAAGAATTTGGATGAACTATTACGTTCAAATTCATAGTTGCCAAGCTTTTCAAGGATGTTGTAATGTGACACTGTACGTTTATGAATTAAGAATGCGCAAATATAGAAGGGTAGATGAGCTCGGCACCTTTTTTTAATATCTCATTTCTTTTGAGTGTGTAAGGTTTGGCTGTATTTTTACAAGTTTTTGTTATGTGTGGGATCTCATTACTTTTTCAAGTTCAATTGCAAAATTATTTGTTAAAATATAATAATTTTATCAAAGTCGATTTAATTGCTATCTATGGTATTACCAATTAACAATTGAATGTAAAATATCTAATGGTAAAAAGACTTGTTTTTTTTTACACAATGTACGTGACATTGTCAAGTAACTATAGTAACAACCTTAATAATGACGAATAAGTAAGTAGTAGCCTATAGTAGCCTAGCTAACATCCTTAAAGTGAATTTGAACATGTTTCAAGTCATTTTTTCACTAAGAAGGAATGCTCGTACCCCAACGAAATTTGGCATGTGTTGTCAGACTCAGGTAGGTACCTAGTCCCCCCTGATGTTGATAGTTTTTAAGTTCACATCACGTTTAATGACGGCTGGGTGACACCTCGAAATCTCCCAAACTCTGCTTGCTATATTAGGTGCCAGAGTGTGTAGCGCACCGCGGCTTGGCTGCGGCGCCCTAAAGGGCACCTAGAAAAAGCAAACAGCAAAACTAGGCGAGAAATTTGAGCCAAAAAATCGAGCTGACAAAAATCGACCATATGTATGTGGTATTTTAGGCTGAAAGTTGACTAAAAAAATAACATTGAAACAATTTTTTTTGCTTTGTATTTATGATTTAAAAAAATATGATGATTAAATAAATAAATAAATAAATAATTTTTTATTTAGAGTCTACCCACTCAGTTATATAACTGATTTTCAGTGGGGGACTTTAAATCAAAGCGACCAAGCCAACCCTGCAGGCCCCGACGCAATCGACGAGTGAGCGATAACCAACCAAAGATCGATATTTTTAATAGGAAATATAGCAATCAGTGGTATGGACAGTGCGAACACCCGCGAATCAACGCCAGAATCAACAAGGCCGATTCAGAACAACTCTGAAATTTACTATGTGCTTCGTTGCTAGGACGGCTCCAAAGTCACCGTTTACAAACTCCTAAGACAAGAACTGATGGACTGAAGTCCAAATCAGAAGTTAAAAAACTTCGGACAGTAAATATTTTGGATTTTCCCCGGAGATTTTTACTTTTACTTCCACAAAAATTAAGATAATTATGAACTTAATTTCTTAAGAGGGTAAAGATAAATATTAAAAACTATACCAAAGTAATTATGGAGGGAATTTTGTTTTGCTATTTTTGTTTTGAAACAAAACCATTTTTGATGAAAATTTTTACCGAAAAAAAATGGCTATATAAAAAACGTATAGAGAACTATAGGAGCTTTGTTTCAAAATCCTTCCCGGGTTGTCTTAATGTATATTTATTGAGATAGTTATTTGAAGGAACCAAAAAAAAGAAGGGAATAGTTGTATGGCATTATGGCACAGTGAAGACAAAGAGAAAAGAAAGGGGGGACAAAGATACCTAATCGATGACTCGGAGAGACTCATTAGTCATTACTAATGCAGATGAGATAAAGGAAAAATGGAAAGAGTACTTTAACCAATTGTTAAGTGCAGGAGCAGAAGAAGTAGAGGACAGGGATGAAGTTAGGAGGGAAGATGTGGAGGTGAATGGTCCAACCTGGAAAGAAGTGGAGATGGCACTGAAGATAATGAAAAATGGAAAAGCAGCAGGAGTTGATGAACTGGTGGCAGAGACGATTAAAGCAGGCGGCCCAGTTACCATGCAGTGGCTGTATAGAGTTATTCGAGTTGTGTGGAAAGCAAAGAAGATACCGGATGACTGGAGAAAAGGAGTTTTAATGCCAATTCATAAGAAAGGTGATCGAAAAAAACGTAGTCATAACAGGGGGATCACTTTACTGTGCCACACAGTAAAGATTTATGAAAGGATTGTTGACAGGTCTCACCACTTAATACATTATTATTATTATAAAAGAGTATTTACAACTAGGCTCTATTTCTTTAACATAATAAAATTATTACCTTTTAATAATGCTAGGACTTTTTCAAACTAGTTTTTACACTCGAAACAGGCAATAACACTCCTAAATCCGTAATTAATAACTCGATCCCCATTTAAATCCATTACGATAGCGCGGGCGAAGGCGGAAGCCCAACGTTTGTTCCGCCAGCTCTCACCACGCTGTGCTGCCTGTCAGTTCAGTGGCGCGCTCAGTGGCCAAACTCGGTGCCCATATACATTTTTCCATTGATCAAGATAATCTTTGATGTGCACACTCAGGAAAAAGATACCAATCCTCATATATGGCTTGATTGTCTAATTTTGGCTATACGTTTGACATTTGATCAACACAATTTTTAAATATCAACCAAAAAAATCCACCGCGGCTTGGGTGCGGCGCCCTGACGGGCAGCTAGATACGCCCGATATTATTATTAATTATTATAATATATTATTCGTTCTTACTACTCCCTCGATGAGCCACGGATAAAATCACTACAAAACCTAAATTAAACAGAACCACAAAAGTTTTTCAAAACAGTATTACAATTACTTAAAATAATATTTTGATGCCAGTATTGAAACTTCTGTCTAAAATTAGGGGCTATGCTAGGGCTGTTACCCCAAAACATGTTTTAACATAGTCTTATTATAATTATTGGGAATTTCCTTTTTTCTTTTTTAATTGTAGAAAAATTACGTTTTAAAGAATTTCTTAAAATTATATTTTGCCTGCTTATTTTATATGATATACTAGAGTACTGTGATCTTTTTGGATGAGCGAAGCGAGCGAAGCGAAGATTCCATTTCACTACACTGGAGAAAAAAATCCGGAATGTTTTTTTCCTTTTTTTCTGTGTGTATTTTTGTGTGTTTGTTAACACGATTCCGGCTAAACCGATACTCCAATTGCGATGAAATTTTATGGAGGCCTTCGAAATCTCTGAACCTAGAACTGCCACGTTTTTGAGCGCAATCGGAAAATTATTTCTCATGAAAATCGTAATTTTACGATTTTTTTCGATTTTTAAAAAATTTCTTCGACTTATAACACCTACATGCTTAATCCGGTTTACATGTTTTTTTCACAGAACCTTAATTTCATGAATTAAAATATTCGTGTGAAATTTGAGCGCAATCGAACCTCAATGTAGAAGCAAGTATAATTACCTATGCAGATGACACCGTGATTGTGTTCCATGGTACCAGCTGGGGTATGGTATGGCAAGAAACGAAACAATGAAGTCTGTGTATTCTTGGCTAAACAATAACTTGCTTACAATTAATATTGCAAAGACTGTGTACATCCCTTTCACAGTTAATAAAAAAACTACCCCTAGCTCTAATTTGTCTTTGAAATTACACAGTGCTGACTGTAATTTGTCATCTGTGGCATGTAAGTGCGAGTCTATCAAGTCTGTCAACAGTGTAAAGTATCTTGGTGTTACAATTGATAATAACTTAAGGTGGCAAAATCATGTTGAGGGCACTCTTCAGAAACTGCGTAATGTTATGTATATTTTTTATAGGCTTCGTAATATTTAGGAAGCTATTAATGGTCGTGTACTCAGCTATTGCTCAGTAAATTATGCAATATGGTATTCTCGGTTGGAGTGGGGCTGGTAAAAGTATGATAGAGCCACTAATGGTAATCCAAAGAATAATTCTTAAAGTAATTCTGAAAAAGCCGAGTACTTACCCAACTGAATTAATATTTTCTAAGTTAAGGATACTAGATGTTAGGCAACTCTTTATTAAATTTACATTAATACATATTTTCAAAAACCAGCATATGTTCAAAAAACAAGATATCCACTTGCATAATACCCGAAATTTATAGACGCGTACATTTTTGTATGAGCGTAGCGAGCGAAGCGAAGATTCCATTTCACTACACTGGAGAAAAAAATCCGGAATGTTTTTTTTTTCTTTCTTTTTTTTGTATTTTTGTGTGTCTGTTAACACGATTCCGGCTAAACCGATACTCCGATTGCGATGAAATTTTATGGAGGTCTTCGAAATCTCTGAACTTAGAACTGCCACGTTTTTGAGCGCAATCGGGAAATTTTTTCTTATAAAAAACGCAATTTTAACGATTTTTTTCGATTTTTAAAAAAATTCTTCGACCTCTAACACCTACATGCTTTATCCGATTGTAATGATTTTTTCACAGAACCTTAATTTTATGAATTAATGTACTCGTGTTAAATTTGAGCGCAATCGAATAATTATTTCTTATGAAAATTGCAATTTTACGATTTTTTTATTTTTTTAAAATTACGATGAATTAAAAAATTAAATTAATTTTTATTTAATTTTATTTAATTTAAAAAAAAAATCTTCGACTTAGTAATGATTTTTGCACAGAACAACAGAAAATCCGCGTAACACATGGCAGCTCAATGCACCAATTACGCTCATCCAACAACGCGGCGGGACTTAAGCGTTTTCCTAGTAGAAACTCCACGAAGGTTTAAACAAAAGGGACAGCAGCACGGTGAGTTCATTGGGCCCAGAATTTTTAATCAACTTCCCTATAGCGTCAGGTCTCTAAAGTATCGCCCAAGATTTAAGCGTGAGGTTCACAGGTGGTTATTAAACTATGGCAGAGAGTTATGTAAAGATTTACTTTATTTTTAGTCGTAATGTTAATCTTAGTGTTTTTTTTTGTGCTTTGCTTACGTGTTTCATCTTTGTCCTGCTTCTTTATATTATATAATTCATCAATGTTATAATAGGTATCGTTTGATTTGCTTATATTCTGTAGTTTGTACTTATAACTTCGCTACAAGTACTGTAGTACTATATGTTTTCTTATATTACTAGGAAAACGCTTAAGTCCCGCCGCGTTGTTGGATGAGCGTAATTGGTGCATTGAGCTGCCATGTGTTATGCGGATTTTCTGTTGTTCTGTGAAAAAATCAGAACTTTGTTGAAGATTTTTTTTAAATTAAATTAAATTAAATAAAAAATTTACTTATTTTATTTAATTAATCGTAATTTAAAAAAGGAAAAAATCGTAATATTGAAATTTTCATAAGAAATAATTATTTGATTGCGCACAAATTTTACACGAACATATTAATTCATAAAATTAAGGTTCTGTGAAAAAATCATTATAATCGGATAAAGCATGTAGGAGTTATAAGTCGAAGAAATTTTTAAAAAATAGAAAAAAATCGTAAAATTGCGTTTTTTATGAGAAATAATTTTTCGATTGCGCTCAAAAACGTGGCAGTTCTTAGTTCAGAGATTTCAAAGGCCTCCATAAAATTTCATCGCAATCGGAGTATCGGTTTAGCCGGAATCGTGTTAACAGACAGACAAAAATACAAAAAAAAAAAAAAAAAAACATTCCGGATTTTTTTCTCCAGTGTAGTGAAATGGAATCTTCGCTTCGATCGCTACGCTCATCCAATTATGTGTTTTATGCATCATGTCTTCTTGATTAGAATTTAAATTTAATTTTCTACTGCGCTGCCCACACACAGGGTGTTACCCTATGTGGGCTTCTTTTTTTTCTCTCTAGAATGTTCATGTGCAGTAGTTTTTGTCCTGTTATTTTTAATATTGCATGGTAAATGGTTTAATGTATTTATAAAAAAAGAAGAAAATTTATTGAAATTGAATTGAAATTGATTTCTCGTGAAAATCGAAATTTTACAGTTTTTTTTTCTTTTTTTAAACAATTCTTTGACTTATGACACCTACATGCTTTATCCTATTGTAATGATTTTTTCACAGAACCTTAATTTTATGAATTAATATATTCGTGTAAAATTTGAGCGCAGTCGAATAATTATTTCTTATGAAAATCGCAATTATACTATTTATTTCTTTTTTTAAATTACGATTATTTAAAAAAAAGTTTATTTTTGATTTAATTCAATTTAGGGCCTAATTTAAAAAAATTCTTCGACTTAGTAATAATTTTTCACAGAACAACAGAAAATCCGCATAACACATGGCAGCTCAATGAACCAATTACGCTCATCCAACAACGCGGCGAGACTTCAGCGTTTTCGTAGTATAATTCTATTTTGAAACAGCAGTGCATTCTTGCACAAAATAACCATCTCGAAATTACACCTCTTATTGGTAATTGGCATGATATTTTTGGATGAGCGAAGCGAAGACTTCAATTTCACTGACCCCCAAAAAATTTAGCTCGGGTGATTTTTTTTGTTTGTTTGTTTGTTTGTTTGTTTTTCTGTCTGTTTGTTAGCTGTCTACCGGGCAAACTGCATATCCGATCTTGACGAAAATTGGAGGGGACCTTTGAAATCTCTGAACTTAGACCTGCCACGTTTTAGGGTACCATCGAAGAAATATTTCTCATGAATATCGTACTTTTACGATTTTTTTCGATTTTTAGTGCGATATTTTCGTGACAATTGGGCCGATTCTGACCAAACTGGTGGAGCTACAACGTTCATATTATACATGGACATTAAGGTAATGGTGATGTATTGCTTTTTGAAAGAAAAAGTTGAAAATGTTAGCCAGAATCCATAGAATAAAGGTTTTAATATGAGTTTTTTTAGGTTTATAATAACAATTTACAAGTAACAATAGAAACTTGACAACAATCACCAACAATGCGTTCAAAGGGCACTTGTTAAGTAAATAGATCCCACGCAAACTAAAAACTTACAAAAAAGCTCATCCATCAACGCGACGGGACTTTAGCGTTTTCCTAGTGATTAAACTACGTGCGTAAATTGCAAAACCAAAACGTAGAGTACCAATGTACAGAACAGATAGATAAGTACGTCAATAATTTCCAATACTTATATCTTTTAACCAAAATCCTCCAAGGACACGGGGCATTAAAATTGTCGCAATTTGATTTTTTATGGGAGATTTACGCCGATGGGACATAAAAAAAAGAAAAAAAAAACAAGTTTGGCAATTATTTTCATGGGTCATGGAAAACCTCGTCGTTAATGAAATATATCTTTTGGGGGTAGCGTGTATAAACACCCCTTTATAGTAGAAAACCTCATTTTTTATCTGTCTCCGGTAATGTTGTAAGCATATACAAGATTAATAACTTGCATACTTGCTTACATGTTATGTTCAATAAGAAACTTTTCGGTTATTGCAACTTTTATACAATGATTTTAATTAAAAGTCTTACGCCCTACGTTTCAGAATGTCATTGGCCCTCATCGTCTCAGTCAGCCTCACTGCACGAGGTTGACAACACGCTTTGAACGAGACGCGACATGATGTTTGAAACGCGTAAAAAGACATAGCAATTCCGTTTTTTTCTTTTATTGAATTCGTTCGCCAGCTGGGATTGGGGTAAAACCACGGCAAAGTCCGCCGACTCTACGCCAGACTTGAACGAGCCCAAGGTCTATTATCGTATTACCCGGGTCAATCCCGGCATTGATTTCTATCTGTTTTCCTAAATCCCACCCTTACCTTTATAACCGTCTCAGGAAAAAATCATTTTCAATAAACTGCAGTGTGCTCTTTATAGGAAAGCAATATTTCGCGAGCCATTTCGCTTTCTCTGGCCCCCCATCTCGACGTAATCCGAGGTAAGGCGATTGAGAGATAAAATCGAGATATATTCAAAGTGGACACACAACTCGTTCAAGCGAAACATCTAAATCTTGAACCAGGAGCGGAGCAAATTGATTTAGCTGTAGGAAGAGAAGAGAGTCGGCCTCGGCGCGGACGGGATGCAAGCAAACAGGGACAATCAACACACATTGTTCGGTGAATCTCGCCCGTTCAGCAACAATTAGCCGGCTGCTCTTTGTACCGCATGTGCTACTGTACAGACTGCTCTATTGTGTGTGTTAGTCTAACCCGGGAACAATCAAAGCTGCAACTCAAATATTTACCTGCGCGCTGTAGGACAGCTAATTACTCATTAAACCCTATCTGGAATTAACACATCAGCGCACTCTACGTCCCGCTACAATGTTTGTTCGCAATTAAAAGAGCTAGCTTCCCCTCAACCCCCTCCCCTCCCCCTCATCACTTCAGCGAGCCAACCATTATTTCAACTGTTCGATACGTTGATTTTCCACTTGATTTCCGCCTCTGTTGTTTGAGGTCGGTCAATCCTATACGATCCCAACATGGGACTGGGGCTGGGGCTGGGGCGAATCCTTAGGAGACCTTTTTGCGATGGCAAGACTATTCTGTTAAAGGTGTTACAAAGTACAAACAACTAACCAATCTAAGCAATTTTCATTGACGTGCTTTATCAGTCTTGGGTAAGTTCCTCAAAATAAGGAACTTTCTTAGTTAAAAATAAGAATTAAGTAAAATTCCCGATTGTTTAAAGTCGCATTTCAACAACATCCATCCAAAGTCCAAACAACACTGTGACCAAACGTCGATCGTTCTAGCCTAGTTCCACGCGGTATGGGACTTCAATGGTTAATCGGTTGAAAGTGCGCCGATTTCGTGTTAAAAGCGGGCAACATGACTTTTCTTATAGGTAATTTTACGCTGAATTCGAAAACCAATGTTGCCCAACACTGACTTAAAACTTCAAACCCTTAAATTCCATTTCTTTGGGCAAATGTGTCGAATTGTAGACGTTTAGGGGATCCTAGTTGGTGAACGTAATTTTTGAAGATAAAAATCATGTGAAAATTGATTTTTGTTCACCAAATTAAATGTCTGAGAGTATGGTTAGTCCAAAATTTGAGCTTACTGGTTAACTGTTTGAAATTAAGTTTCAAACACGAAGAATAGCTGATACGTAGGGCGTTTTATTAACATTTAACACTGTACAACATAGCATTGATGAGATAGGCTGTTAATACTCGCTGAGCAGTTAACGTACACTCAGTCGAATAAGGTGCAAAAGGAAAATCGAAAATTCCTTAAAAACTCTTCTTGTAGGAGAATTTTTAATACTAGTTGGTGATAGTTACTCTCGGACTCTCGCCGCTACTAGTCCGGGGACTATCCGCAAATTTGAGGCCGAACCCATAGGACAATGGCAACAGAAGGAATTAGGTATCATTGGATTTAAAAAAAAACACTTAATAACCCATAAAGAATCCCCTAAAATCCCCATATGGTGAGTGGGTCTAATCATCCCCTAAATGAAAATGTAATAAAATTTAATTTTAAAAAAATGTACTTTTAAAACTTAGTAAGCATGGTATGCAATCAAAGATTATTTAAGGGTCTTCTAAATAAAAAATATTTAAATTGTTCAAAATTAATTTTGTGGTCAGCAGAGGTCAATGAAGGTCAAACTTTGTATTTTTTTTCAGTATAATTTATAAACGTTTTTCTATTGGCACAATAATGTTTGATGATTGTTTTATTTGTTGTAAATATTTAGTAAATAGGCCATACTTGATAAGTTTTAAGTCAATCATTGCAGAAAAAGGTTATTATTTCAATCTTTAGGGCCATAAACCTTCTAACATGTTGTCAAAAATATGTTATTTACGTTTAAGCGCACAACAATCATGTTTTGTAATAATATTATTCGCCGATAGGGGTTTCTCACGTAGTTCACATCGCAGATACAAATTGGTATATGTACCTTGATCAAAACCCACACATTAAAATGCTCACTGAAGGTTTTGTCATGGATTTCATATATTCGGCAAAATTTTAGATGAAGACTCAAAATATAGTCATTGGATTTGTTATTTCAACCAAATTCACACAATAAAGTAGTGGGTAATGAGGTTGTCTACTAGAAGATTTTAATTCACAAAACCTTTTACCTAAGTGCCAGCTATAGGTTGCTGTAAACTCAGGTACCTCGGGAAAAAAACACGATTTTGCGTTTTTAAGGTGTTTCCAAGCCGCCATGAAACATGAAATGAACTTTAAATACGTCATAATAATCAGATCATAATCATAATCAAGCTATTTAGGTACCTGACAACTCATACCAATTTTGGTTGGGATGAGAAACATTCCTTCCGAATTAAAAATGGGATGCCAATTATCAATATCACTTTCTGTAACCTCCTCTGCTAGGCGACTCTGAAGGCCTACGGTGTAGCATACAAAATCCATATCAATTGGCTTTCGATTAAACGTCGTGTTCCTCCATATTCTATTGTGAGAAGCTGTTTTGACAATGATAATACTTCAGCCTCTGAGCCGTGTAGTAAAGCCAAAACAGCTAAAAAGAAATGAGTAATCGAAGTTTGATGACGCAGCTTGTATGTTTTGGGCAAATTAATCCCAATGAAAGTTTAATCGAAGTTCAGACGTGCGGTATGAGCAGTAGAATATTAAATGATTCCAAAATGCAGCCTGTAATGAGCGTACGACTCTGTGGTTTCATAGACCTAATGGCAGACAAAGCAAAATACCACCTCAAATTATATGGAAATCAATCCGGAAATTAGCAAATCCATCTCAGCGTGGTTGTTTCCAGTTCAAATAAATTGAGAAACCACCTGATACTTTTCTTTCGTCGCAAAGTACAGAAGAACAATAAAATAATAAATATGGCGACAATGCAATGGCATGGCTAGTAAGTAAGTTGCACTTACGATGCAAGATTCAACAATTATTTGTCCCAGGATTTTGCGTGGAAAGATACACTCAGTTCTTCAAAGAATAAGAAAAATCTTTGTAATAGAATCAAAACCGAGATGAAAAATATTATTAATTTATTTGTACCGTCAACAAATGGGTGACGATTGTGGTTGTGAAACGTATCTTATGCCAAAAAAAAAACGAGTGGAGACAAAAATTAATGACACGACGAGATCCCAACGAAAGGTCCATCATGCACTAGCAGTTCAGTCAGCCCGAACACACATAACAAAAACTTGTAGAAATACAGCCAAACCTTACACACTCAAAAGGAATGAGATCTAAAAAAAGGGCCAAGCTCATCTACCCTTCCACATAAACGTACAGTGTCCCATAACAGCATCCTCGAAAAGCTTGGCAAAATAGAATTTGCATGTTTACGTTTAAATTAATTACAAAAAAAAGAACTTTGATAAACTATTACGTTAAATTAATAATCGCAAATTCTATTTTGCCAAGCTTTTCGAGGATGCTGTTATGGGACACTCTGTACGTTTATGTGGAAGGGTAGATGAGCTTGGCCCTTTTTTTAGATCTCATTCCTTTTGAGTGTGTAAGGTTTGGCTGTATTCTACAAGTTTTTGTTATGTGTGTGATCTCATTACTTTTTCAAGTTCCATTACAAAATTATTTGCTAAAATATAATATTTTTATCAAAGTTGATTTAAATTCTATGGTATTAGCAGTAACAATATAGGATGTAAAATATCTAGACCCGGATTCATGTACATCCTGGGTATAGGTGGTATAACCATGGTATACGACGGTATAAGGACTGGACCCCAATTCTTGAGTTCGTGGAGATTGAGTTGAAAACGCATTTGAAAACGAAGTCGTTTTCGTTTTCGAAGGAATTTGGTATTCTTGAACGGTATCGTGGAAAACGTCATGGGTTGTGAGTTGAAAGCATTGATATTAAACCCTATTAGGTTGAAAGAGTATCACGAAATCCAAACACTTTAAAAGATTTGCGTATAGCAAAGAGCTCGAAAAAGTTCTATATTTATTCTAGATGGCAGTGCCTTCATAAACGCAGGCCAATCGAAAGACAAGTTGTATGAAATGATTTGATTGTTGCAATTATGTAAACAAACAGATGAGCAAGTTCATATCAGAACGATGTTGTTGCTGGCATAGGGTTTGGCTAGGCTTGTCAAACATGTAATGTAAGTATGAATTTACTAGTCCCATAGCCAAATGGAACTTTAGACCTACACTTTTGCATTATAAATAATTTTCCACATCTGGGCCTAGGCCAGGGACGGTTTTCTGATTTGTTTTATGAGAGTATAATGACACCTTTTCTCGTTCCACACAAAGAAGAAAAATTTTAAATGTCCGCACTATTTTGTTTACGTATCGCACTTTCCCGCCTAACTCTGCTTATACCGTCAACAAGTGTCAAGTAACTATGGTTACTTGTTGATTGTATGCCAAGTGTTTAAGGCTTATTTTAAAACCTTTATTTGGAAGCCTTCCAACAAACTTTTTCAACTTTTTTTTTCAAAAGAGACTATATTTCTATAACCTTAATGTCCATGTAAAATATGAACATTGTAGTCCAAAACGTCTGGTCAGAATCGCGGGCCGACGTATTAGATGTTAGCAGTAGCTAGCAGTAGCTAACATCCTTAAAGTGATTTTGAGCATGTTTGAAGACATTTTTTCACCAAGAAGGAATGGTCGTACCCCAATAAAATTTGGCATGTGTTGTCAGGTACCTAATCCCCTCGATTGTGATAGTTTTCAAGTTCACATCACGTTACATGACGGCTGGGTAACACCTCGAAATCACCCCAACTCTGCTTGGTGTATAAGGTGCTTGAGTGTGTAGCGCACCGCGGCTTGGCTGCGGCGCCCTAACGGGCACCTAGATAATGTCAATGGTCAAAGATAGGAGGCATGAGATGACTAAAAACTTCTAAACGCTGGTCACTTGAAATAAGTGAAAGAGCATTGAGTGCATTCCAAAATCAGTCAACACATGCATTCATTCACCTATTAGTAGGAGGATATATATCAGAAAATGAGACGATCGAGAATATTAACTCTGTGTCAAGATGTAGTGTTTGCGGTAACGTAAGGTGAGCTTAGACACTAGGCATGTGGGCTTAGGTTGTACCGGTATTCTCCACCAAGAAACGCATTCTAAGCAACTGTAATTAATTTCTTTTGCGACGCAGGAAACATCATCATCTGTTACAAAGACATTATAGGAATTGACAATGAACTGGCAATGATGCCATTCAAGCAAATAAATTCAAGCTCAACATGTCGATGAAGCACAGGGGCTGTGATGTCTAACATAAGGCAAATTCGTGTATTTCTCTGCATACAACATAGACTTCATTAGTAGTGGGGTAATGCACAAAATGGCTAAATGGCAACGGATGGGGTTCGTGTCACTTTGAGCCTTTGGATTACATAATGTAATCCATATACATACATGTAATCGGTAAATTTTGGAGGCGTATCGAGACTTCCAATGTAAATTATTTATATTGAACACACTGAAATCAATAAGATCCATGGTACTAAGTTTAAAAGCAAACACTCATTTAAAGTTAAGAAAATAACTTTTAACAGTTTTTTTTTAAAGTTGCATCCCAAATTTTAGACATGCAATTTTTTGCGGGGATGTGTAGGCGGTGGAGGCAACGAGGAGGAAAAAAATTGATTTTTGGGTTTTTAGCACACCGAAGTTAGTGAATCAACTTTAAAGTTGCAAATGTTTGTAAACTTAAAATTTTTGTTGGGGTAAGGGGGCCGGGGGTGGGGGGTAGTGGGGGGCTTAATTCTTCGAATGTCCGGGCAACATGTTTTTTTTTTTTTCAGCACACCAAGTTAGTCAAATCGCATTTAAGTACGAACAAAAGAATGTGTCGTCAAAATTTTGTTGTTGGAGGGGAGGCGGTAAAGGGGGGGGGGGGGGGTTTTGAGCCATCGGACATCTGGGCAACATCCATTTTCGGAAATTAGCACACCAAAGTTAGTCAGATCGCGTTCAAGTACAAACAAAAATGGATGTAAAACTTTTGTTGTTGGGGGGGGGGGGGGGGGGTTAAAAGGGGAGGTTTAGAGCCATCGGACGTCGGGGCAACATCAAATTTTCGGTTTTTAGAACATCAAAGTTAGGTTAAGATCGCGTTCTAAATACAAGTGGAATGAAAGTGTCATTTTTTATTTTGGGGGGAGTAATGGGGGGGCGGTGGGTTAGAGACATCGGACGTCTGAGAAACATAAAATTTTGGGTTTTAAGCACACTAAAGTTAGTAAGATCGCGTTCTAAGTGCGAGTAAATGAATAAAATTGTCAACCTTTTGATTTTTTTTTTTTTTGGGGGGGGGGAGAATGGGGGGGGTAGAGCCATCGGACGTTTGGGCAACATGGTTTTACGGTTTTTAGCACACCAAAGTTAGTAAGATCACGTTCTAAGTTTGCTTTTAACACCCTTTCGGCTAAACCACATATTTGAACCAGGCTATTCTGCGCTCTGGTGGTAAACTAGTTTGACCATTGCCCCATCTTTCCGGTCGGAATTGAGTTAAAAAAACATTGCTTACATTAAATGGTCTGACTGACTGCCAAACAAATAAAGAAATTTGAATTACAAAAACAGTTACTTTACTGGGAAAACCCGGGCCCAAGTCGCTGTAAGACAAGTAAGCAAGCCATGTGTTGAGTACACGGAAACATTAATTTAGTATAAGTATAAATGATAGGAGGTTGAGTTTAGTTGATATAAGGGCGCGTCAACACTGTAAGGCCTAATGCGCCACTCTCGTCTAATAGACTGGGGAATGAAATACCCATGCTACCTAGATTCATTAACATATGGCTTGCTCACCCGTCTAACAACGACTTTGGCATTTTCCTAGTGTATTAATGTTACCGGGTAACTCAACACCGCGCTCAACACATGGCTTGCTCACTCATCTAACAATGACTTTGGCGTTTTCCTATAGTATGGTTTCAGAGTGCGTCAACCGGTCGTCGTCTTCGTACTGAAAAGAGGCTTTGTCCTAGCTGAGGTTTAGTTGATTTGGTTAAAGGCGCGTCAACCGCTAGGTGATAACATGCCACTCTACTCTAGTCTAGGGGATAGGGAGGGAAATCTCATGGTGGTCAGAATCAGCTACGGGTAGGTGAAAGGAAGAGGGGGGTTCTCACGTCGTGGTCGTCATCGTCTTTGTCATCGTTTGTGTCGTTATGGTCGTCGTCGTCGAGGTCGTCAGGGAAGGAGAATATAGGTCCCGACGACGACTACCAGAGCTCGTGCCTAGTTTCGAGGAGTAAGATACTCCTCTACTTACCAGCTGATGTTTGCGAAATAAGAGTTCGTCTCTTTCCCCGCCTTTTACGTTTACTCTTTGGGCCAAATGTCCTAACAGGTCTATACGGAAGGGTACGCCTAGCTAGAATTCCTAGCATAATTTAGAATAAAGTAGTCTAGTTTACTATTTTAATGATATACTGCGTATTACCTTAAATTTACTGTTTTGTACTGTTTCTTGTGAATCAGCCAGCATTAGCTAATAATATTTCTCTTTAATTGGATGAGCGAAGCGAAGACTTCAATTTTATGACCCCCAAAAAATAAGTTCGATTTTTTTGTGTGTGTTTGTTCGCTCTCTACCGGGGAAACGGCATATGCGATCTTGATGAAAATTGGAGGGGACCTTCGAAATCTCTGAAATTAGACCTGCCACGATTTTGGGAACAAACGAAGAACTCATGAATATCGTACTTTACCGATTTTTTCGATTTTTAGTGCGATATTTTCGAGTCATTTTGGCCGATTCTGTCCAAACGGGTGGGACTACAAAAAAAATTCATATTTTACATGGAAATTAAGGATATAGTGATGCAGTACCTTTTGAAAGAAACAGTTCGAAAAGTTAGCCAAATCCATATAAATAAAGGTTTTAATATAAGTTTTGAGCTATATAATAAAAATAAAACCGTTACAAAAGAACTTGACAAAAAATCACCTAAATGCGTTCAAAAGCACTTGCAAAGTAAAGAGATTCCAAAGCAAACTAAAAAATTAATAACAAACGCTAATCCTCAACGCGACTAAAAAAAGCGTTCGCGAAGCGACCTAGTTAAGACATTTAACTTAAAGAAAACCAAAAACCCAAAAAACGTAGTGGTCATAACAAATGGCTTAGCCATTGAATTTTGGTTCATGGCTAAGAAATTTTTTTTATGATTTCGAGTTAAAAAAAATTACTTTTTTACCACAAAAATCTTTGGCTTGGCGCTCGTCAACAGGCGAAATGATCTACTTCTTTTTAAAAAACGAAACTAGGAGAAAAAAATGAAAAGCTTGGCTCAACTTCTATATCTCACAGCATTCACGGCCAAAGACTTTTGAAGTGGAGCTTGGCCGCCGTTTTTTTTTTTTTTTTATTTTTTTTATTTTTTACAAATTTTGTATTTTGTTGGATATTAAAACCACATATCATCATCTTTTGTTTTCCCATCAATTGGCGTGAATGATGGACTTTGAATGACAAAATTTGGTTAAGTTCAGAGGGGTTTTTTTGGCATTTTTGGGCCCCACGGTCCCCCAAATTTGCCCCCTTGTGTTTTAAGCGCTAGATATTTATAATAGTTAAGAGCATGTTTAATTTTTAAGCTTGTACAGATTACTACGCCTGAGTAATTACGCGTTTGATTTTGATTTTTTTATTTTCCCCGGGCCCCTTTTGCCCGGTTTTGGTTTTTGAAAGGTAAAATGATTGCGCATGAAGGACATCTAAGTGTGGCCAAGTTTCGAAGTTCTAAGATGAACCGTTTTCTCTGTATAGCGTCTTATTCATAAGAGTACGGAATTACCTAACTTTTGATAATTTGATTTTCTCCGGTACCCGTTGCTCAATTTGGCTTCCCATATTTAAAACTGATAAAGAATGAGAGATATCAAAGTGTTATTTCCCCGCTTGAAACTGCTCAGTTTGTAACGTTTTCTATGAAAGATTAATATTTTAAAGTCGATATGTTTTGTCTTTTTTGGGCCCATGGTCTCCCCCAAATTTAGCCCCTTGTGTTTTAAGCGCTAGATATTTATAATAGTTAGGAGCATGTTTAATTTCAAGCTTTTACAGATTACTACGCCTGAGTAATTACGCGTTTTTATTTTGATTTTGATTTTCCCCGGTCCCTATTGCCCGGTTTTGGTTATGAAAGGTAACGTGATTGCGCATGAAGGACATCTAAGTGTGGCCCAAGTTTCGAAGTTCTAAGATGAACCGTTTTCTCTGTATAGCGTCTTATTCATAAGAGTACGGAATTACCAAGCTTTTGATAATTTTGATTTTCTCCGGTACCCTTTTGCTCAATTGGCTTCCCATATTCAAAAACTGGTAAAGAATGAGAGATATAAAAGTGTATTCCACGCTTGAAACTGCTCAGTTGTAGCGTTTTCTATGAATGATTAATATTTAAAGTTCAGATATGTTTTTGTCTTTTTTGGGCCCATGGTCCTCCCCAAATTTAGCCCCTTGTGGTTTGGACGCCAGATATTCATAATGATTAAGAGCATGTTTTATTTTCTAGTTTTTACACCACGCCTTAGTAATTACGTGATTTAATTATCATCCAAATTTTGATTTTCTCCGGTCCCTGTTACCCGATTTTGGTTTTGAAAGCAAAAGGCACTGCGTCTGAGGTACACCTAAGTGTGATCCAAGTTTTATAATTCTAAGATTTACTGTATTCTCTGTAGGGTTCAATAGAGCTCCGCGGAGAATTACCTAGCTAGCTAGCCAGCCAGCCAGCCGGAAGGTTTTCGACGATGTTAAGACACTTTTCAAACACAGAATGGGTTATCGGATCGGGTTGATTTTTTTTTTTTGGTAGGTCATGGACCACATATTATGTCATACACCGAGTTTCAAGATTGTAAATCTTTCGGGGCGGCGTGTGCAGATAGCTGAAAAAAAACAACTCAGGTAGCTGTATACAGGGCCGCGAGTTCGTCGTCGCCTAAGCGGTCGCATGCGCTTGGCTGCGGGCGACGTTAATAAAAAACGTAGTGAAATTGCATGATTAATATATTTTGATTTTTTATTATCTGACAGCCAAATAAATGCAAATAATGACTGATAATGACTGAGAAAATTAGGGGTGTGCAAGTCTTGATTTTTAATTCGAGTCGGGTCCAAGCTCCTACTTCGTATTTTATATTTCATAATTACTCTTTGACTATATTTTTTTACAAAAAACTATGTTAAATATTAATTAGACGAGTGAGCGAAGCGAATGAGGATTTTATAACGCTACTCGATTGGGCCTTGTCGTGATTAATTCTATTTGTCTGTTATCTTTTTATCTGTTTGTCTGTTTTTTCCGGGCTCATACGGCCAAAAAATAGATCGAGCTGAAATTTTAAACAGACACCCGCGACCAGATAACTTAGAACTGCTAAAAAAAATGAGCGGAATCCATTTCGATTTAAACCCACAAGAAATAATAAATGAAAAATATGCTTAAAAAGTGTAGGTTTCATTTAACAACAATGCTTTTTCTTGAAGTCATTTTATCAAATAATTTTTGGTGGGTCTTGATTACATGCATAGCAGTGATCAAGGTTTATCGAAAATGGAACGACCAAGGTTCCCCTAAATTCTGCTGGGACATACCTTGCAATCTTTGGTCGTATTTCGTACTGGCTATGTTTCCATAGTATTGTATGCATTGCAAAACATGTTTTATGATTTTATAAATACAATCCAGAAATAAAAAAATATTTTCGACCGGGGGTTTGAACCCAGGTCTCCCACATTTTGGGTAAAATGGCCGCCTTAGCCAACTAGACTAGGGAAACGCTAAATTCGTTGTTTGACGAGATAGCTATAGTCATGTGTTGAGTACCGGGAGCATTTGAGGTACTTGTTCATTAACGGGACCCCCTCCAAAAAATGTAAAAATTCAGTAAAAACATTTCATGAGACAATCATAACTACTACATCTACTCCATCTGAGTTTCAGGAGGTCAGGAAAACACAATAATTTCGAACAAAGCCTCGAAAACCTCCTTTCCGGCTACAAAACTTTGCGCCAGAAGTGACACACAGCCTATACGCCCAGCCTACGCCAACATACTCCACCTACAAAACCTTTAATGTCGCTATTTTAAATATAAAGGACTGTCAATGGAAAAGTACTTTCGTTTAAAATAGCGACGTTAAAGGGTTTGAAGGTTCATTTGATGTCTGTGAACGTCAATGTCAGCTTCACGGCGACGACTGCTCTCATGTAGGCCTACGCGTTCTAATGGACTGTACTCGCCTGACTCACGTTGAACGTGTGAGTCAAGTTCACTGTCAGAGTCATGTATTCAACTCCTCGCAAGTTATAATTATTCATTGCAAACAGAAATAAGTAAAACAAACGACGATGGGGGGACCAATTAACAAAAAATTGAGGAGGGTCCCGTTAATGAACAAGTACGCATTGGTATTTAAAATTGATAATTATAGTGGTATAAATAAAAGGGGTTTTAAGTGTAGTTGGTATAAGGGCGCATCAACTGTAAGGCCATAATGCTCCACTCCAGCCTATGATAGGGTAGAGAGGTCTAAGGTATGGCGAAGAAAAGGAATGTTATACCGGGTACTCATCACATGGCTCACTCACGCGTCTAACAACGACTTTGGCGTTTCCACTAGTTTTATTTATTAAAATATTGGCTCCAAAGTAAAAGAGTAACATCTATATGATTTTAAAATGATATATCTCTCTCAATCATTTTAATGATCAAGCACAATATAAATGTTATTAGGGCTAGGCTATAAGTATGACATATAAATCAGTAGTAAGTGATATTACATGAAAATGTTGATACAAACATTAAAAGTGACATAATTTTATTAATTTTTCCAAAAAAATTCAGAACTTCCAAAAAGAACACAAATTTATACCAAAAGTCTGAGGTTAGTATTACTGATATTCAGGGTTAGTAAGGTAACGCCAAGAAAAGATAACGATATTAACGTTTTCACACTCGAGCGCGACCCGACACCTCCACCAAAATCAATCAATCGATCTACTACTACTACTAAGCTACCGTGTCCATGCAGCTAACTATAGCATACATAGTGCTTCATGTGTCCTTGCAGTTAGCTGAACAACACTCAGTGGCCCTATATAAGATCCCGGTCCATGCGCAAACATAGCAAAATTTAGGTAACCTTTTGGTTATAGAGACAATTTTCAAAATATTTAAATTTTTAATTTCCCCCTTTTAAATTGTTAAATTTTAAAAATTTAATACATTTTTTATGCATTCACCCAATAATATTTCATTTTATGTGTGAAATTTTATCAGCCGCGTAATAAATAAGCTATGTTTGTTTCGATCCCGCTCGTCATCCATGGCCACTGTTGTGATTAGAAACCTTACTTTTCAAATCACAAAAACTGCAAGTCGGGTAATCTTTGGGGGGAAGGGAAGTTTTATTTTCACTGGCACATTATGGCAAAAAAACCCAATTGGTATTCATACGTCACAAAACGTGGGGGGGAAAAACTTTTACTTTCATCAACAGGAAACCAACTGGATGCCATAAACCTTTCGGATGACATCTAAAGTCACGAGCATTTTTAAAGGGTTTTTCTAAATACTGGTTTCAGAATACGCCCGTTTAAAACCGGGCCGAAAACAAACTTTGTAATCAAGATAGGCCAAAAGGGGCCCCAATTCCTCTTTTCCGGCCGTCCCTTCGTGCCGCGGGGGCTGTTTCTTCGGGCATCTTCTTGGTTTCGGGAATTCACGGGGTTCTCGACAGGAGTCCCCTTTCGAAATTTTTAACCGGAATTTTTTTTTGGGTTTTAGGGGGAAAACTGGCGGTTTGGAACCCGTTTTTTTGGCTTGGGGGGGAAAACTTGGGCAGAATTAACTTGGGAACTTGGCCAAAACACCCCTGGCCCTGGTCTATTCAAATACGCCCCGAAAAAGGTAAAAAAACGGGTACAAAAAAAAATTTTATAAAAGGTGGAAATTTTTTTTAAAAATTTAAGGGAAATTTTTTGGTTTGTCTTTTTTTAATTTAAATAAAAAATCATTTTTTCAAAATTTTTTTTAAAACTTTTTTTAATTTGTTTCCTTTCTTGGGTGTCCCCCCAAATTTTTTTTCATTTTCTTAAATTCTTAGGTTCGACACCTTCTAGACCGGGCGCACTTTTAAGGGGTTTGGTAATTTTTTTTTTTCAACAGTTTTTGATTTTTGAGGGGACAGTGAATTTTTTTTTGTTTTTTTTTAAATTTTTGGAAAAATAAAGTAATTTGTTTATGTTTTAATTTGTTGTGGGTTTTTGGCTATTTAGCGCCCCCATTGCCGCTCCCAAAAGTTGGGGCTATTTACTTATACACTCCCCGAGATTAATAATAAATAACTTAATAAAAAAATTTTTAAAAAGTGGTGCTTGCCAATTTTTTAACCAAAATTTTTTTGAAAACTGAAAAATTTAAAATCAAAAAGGGGAAAAAGGACGACAAGGAAGGTTATTGTTTGAGAGTGATACTAAGTAAAATTTCAATTACTAGGAACCGCCCCTGAGATCATGGATACCCGGGCCCAAAAACCATCACAAACCCAGGAAAACCCACTTGCGAGTCCACTACCTAGGCCTAGAATCTCTTAGCCCCAGTGAGGGAAAATCACAAGGCCAAAACGAGATTACACCCAGACCGCACCAGGATACCAAAGGGTATAGGGCTTTAACCAACAACCCTGAGTCTAGCGAAGTGGGCCCTAAAAAAAATTTTTAATTTCACTTATGAAACAATTTAAAAGGGATAGAGGAACGTGAGGGGTTTTCCCAAAAATAAAGCAACTTTAAAAAAGGATATGAGGAAGTAGACATTTTTTGCAAAAAAAATGCAACGCCGATGAAAAGTGAGGAACGTAGAGAAAAATAGAACGAGAATAAAAATTTGAAAGAGTAAAGTAGGTGTAGAGGAGATAAAAACAAATGGTAAAAATTTTGGGTTTTTGGAAAATGCTAGAGATTTTGATTTTGGGTTAAAATTAATAATAAAATAATGATAACGTTGATTTAAACCCTTAGTGTAAGTGAGCGGATAGTGAAAGTGTAGGGCGAATAGGGCTAACAATATGACAGTTTAGTGATAAAGTTGATAAGGGGAGAAACCCGATTTAAAAGTTGAATTTAGTTGTGATGAAATTTAAAAACTAAGTGATAAAGTGATAAATAAAGTTGCGATAGGGGAAAGGGAGGTAAGTAAATCTACGAGAAGGACGTTGATATGAGAGAAAAGGGGAAACCTAAAAATGAAAACGGAAAAGAAGGTGAAAATTGTGTAAAAAAGTAATAAAAAAAAAAGTGGAAGGGAAATAAAAGTTTTTTTAAACCCCGGAATACATAAAAAATTTTAGAGTTGACGAAAATGGAGTGAGAATCGAACCAGGAGAAAGGGTTTATTGTAGTGAGAGTGAGGGGATGGGGCCCTACTTAGGCGTAAAAAAATTTAAATAAAAAAAAAGGTAATTTAAACTAAAATTTTTTGGTAAGGATAAGTGGAATTCGTAAAACAGAGAAAAAAGATTAAAATCAATGAAGAGGTTTTGGAAAAAAATTGAAAAATTACGCTTACGGAAGGGAGGTTTGGAAAAATAAGATTCAGAAAAAAATAAAAAAATTTTGAGGGAAAAAGGGAAGAATTCAAAAATTAAAGAAAAAAATTGATCGTAGGAGGTAGGAACCCAGGTTCAACATGGGGCACAATGCCAAAAAAAACCATCTAACCTTGTTTTTTTAAAAAATTAAAAATAGTTCTTTCCCCCCCCCCCCCCCCGTTTTTTGACGCTTTTAGAATATAAATGGGTAAAATAAAATTGTGTTTTTAAATAATATTTGTTTTTTTTATAACGGGAAAAAAATAATTATTGAATTAAAAACCAAAAGGAGGAACGAAAGTGCAAGGAGCTTGAGGGGATTAAAACCTAACCAGTAGAAAAACCGTGGCCTTAAATTTCCAACATTTTAAAAACAAACCAGTTTATAAAAAGAAAGAGTATGGAATAGATTTAAACCAGCTGTTAAAACTTGCCCTTTGACAAAAAAAAAAAAAACAATGGATGATAGGGGCCCCAGCTCCACAGAAGATAGACACCTAGTTAAAAAAAAAAAAAAAAAAAAAAGCAAAACAAAAAAATTTTAATGACTACTTAAAAAAGATAAACAAATCTCATGACGGCAAGAGTAAGCACTAAAAAAAATTTTAATAACATTAAAGGAGAACTTTAAAGCACAATTTTAAAGGAGAACACTTCTAAGGATAACACACAACTTGGGTTTGTCACACAACTTGTTTTGTCCCAAACAAAATTGTGTGTCACACCCAAACAAAAATAACCTCAATTTTATAACATAAAAAACTTTTGAATTTAAAAATTAGAATTTTGGGATTTATTTAAAAATTTTTAAAAAAAAAAAACTTATTTTTTACTTAAAATAATTTAAACTATTTTGGACTTGTATAAAAGTGATTTAAAAATTGGGGGAAAGTTGAAACTTGAAAGTGAATTAAATTTAAATTTAAATTTTAATTTTAAAAAGACAACCAATTTTTTTCATAAACTAAACAAGCATGAAAAATAAAAATAAAACCCCAGAAAAAATAAAAAATTTTGAGAGTTTTCAGGAAATAAAGTAAGGCTAGAGAGAAGTGAAAAACAGAAGTGGGGTAGATGATGAAAAAAA
The DNA here is from genome assembly GCA_024449915.1 of Sweltsa coloradensis. Taxonomy (NCBI): domain Eukaryota; kingdom Metazoa; phylum Arthropoda; class Insecta; order Plecoptera; family Chloroperlidae; genus Sweltsa; species Sweltsa coloradensis. Next base: position 52,612 of record JAMZAV010003276.1, read on the forward strand.
GGGAAGAAATACTAGATTGAAAGGTGGTCTGAGTTTAAAGTTTAATAATAAAATAATAATAAAGTGGCGTTAATGTGGAGAAGGACGGAAAGTGAATTTTTTGTGGAGTAAATGACGATTTGGTTAAGTGAATTTTTTGGGGGTTTTTTGTGGTCGTAGGAACTGTTGGTTTTGAAATTTAAGTGGGGTTTTAGTGGGTTAGGAAAGATGTTGTTTAAATTTAAGTTTTTTTGGTTTGGTGATGCGAAAATTAGAATTTAAATAAAGTTGAGTGGAAATAATAGAATTTTAAATCGGAGTCAAAAAATCTAGGTTTTCGTTGCAATGGAGGGATAGGACAGTGGGGGATGAAGCGAGAGATGGAAGTGAATGAGAGATAGTGAACTTTTAACTTTAAGGAATTTTTTTTTTTTGAAAAAAAACAAACTTGCAAGTGGAGACAAATTTAATATTTTAGAATAAATTTTTGAAAATTTTCTTGGAACTTTTTGCAATTTTTGTTGGAACATAAAACCCCACTTTTAATTTAAATTTTGAACTTAACTGAATTTTACGTTGGGAAAAGTAAATGGAACGGACCTTGAACTTGAATGGGATGTGAATATTTTGTTTTGAAAAAAAATTTGGGGGAATTTTAAAATCAGCGGGAACCCCTTTCTACTGGGTTGAATTTTAAATAATTTAAACTGAACGTTTTTTAACTTTTCAAATATTTAATAAAAATTCAAACTTGGATTTGAAAAGGGTTTTAAAAAAAAATAAATAAAAAAATTTTTCGAGTAGCCGATAAAAAAAAAATTGAGTATTTCTGGTTTGAACCAAACCTTTTTTGGAATTTTAACCGAACAATTTTTAAAAAATTTTTGGATATTTTAACAGGAACTAAAAAATTTTAATGACGGTTACCTTGTTTTTTCAAACCTTGGATTACCAATTTGTTTTGACAATTTGGATTAGTAAATTTAATAAATAATTTTTAAAAAAATAAATTTATTTTTTGGGGAATTGGATAGAGGATAACAATAAATTTTAAATTTTTTTATATGAACAGAGGGTGAGAGGATGGGGGTTGAAATGTGGCAGTTCAAATGTTTTTCTATTTTAATTTTTTGGGGGACTTATTTTTAAAAAATAACAACTATTTTACATTTAAATACAAACACCTACATGACAAGTTTAGTGGTACAATTTTCACAAAATTTCTTATCAATAAGACGAGGAGGGCAGTATGGCTGAACCCAAAATTTTAAACAACCTTTTAATTAATCAACCTTTAGTAATCGGATAATTTAACTGTTTTGTGTCATCGTGTAAATTAGGAGAAAGTAAAATGTATACGCCTTTTTTTAACAGTTTTTTGATAGGTTGTGTTGCGTATATATTTTTTTAGGGCGTTTTTTTAAAATTAGCGATTAATTTTTTTACGAGTAAAAACTTATTTGATATGTTTGGTGGTTTATACCCGTGAGTTAAAATTTTTGGGAGGTGTATAAAAACAGCGAGGAGGAGGGGAGAGGGTTTTAAAAAAATAAACCCCAGTAAATTTTTTGACAAAGCAAACAGGAACAGTGAAGCGGATTTGGAGTCGTACTTCTTTCCTGGGGATTTTTTGGATTTTGATTTTTTTGTCAAACAAAAAATTTGTACAGGAGAGTGGGCATACCCAAATTAACAGGTTGAACTTTTTAAATTTTGTCTGGAAAAATATCGAACCTATGAAATTTTAAATTTAATTTTAAACGAAGAGGGGCGGGTTTTTTCCCTTTTAAGACGGCAGTAACACGGTACTAATATTATTTCGTATCATCAAACAACCTTTTTTTATCAGCGATTTTTGTATTGATTTTACCCATGTTTAAACAACAGCAATGCTGAATAATTTTGATGCAATCATAACTTGTGACATAATTTTTTGTTTATTATTGGAAAAATTTTCCCTTTTTGGGAATTTAAAAATGTAAAACTTTATAATAATTTTTATTTGATTATCCCAATGGAAGAAAATTTTTTGGCAGATACAAAGGAACCCCGGTTTAGAGGAAGGATTGGTTAGACGAAGCTTCGGATATTTGATTGAAAGAACTTTTGGGTAATTTTAATTTTTGCGACAAAGTAGCTGACTGATAAGTTTATTCAAGTTTAATTTTTCTCGAGGGGATGGGGTGAGTAGCAGACATAACGTTTTAGTTAATGACTGTGTGGTTGATGATGCCCGTAAAATTGTTCCCCAAACCCTCCTTTTTTCTTTTATGTCTATCCGACTTTGGGGTCATGTACCTAAATAACAATTGTTTCCTTTTTTTCATGTACTGTTGCAATATTTTTTTCTATAAAAACAAGCAAACATTATAAAAAAATGTATCATTTCTTAATTTCTTTTAAAAACTATAAATTTAAAAAAAATATTATTTGCAACCCAAAGGTAAATAAACCACACTCATTTATTTAAAAAAACCCTGTTGGAATAAAATAATATATAAAACTATAAAGTAAAAATTTTAAATTTTAAAAACTAGTGAAGAACATCAAAAAATTTCACCAAAACAATTTTTTTGCCCTTTAGAGGGGGGTATTTTTTTTTCATTTGGTCGATATGAGCAATTTCAAAGATATTAAAAATTAATTTGTTTCCCCCCTTTCAAATTTTAAATTTTTTTGAATAATTTAAATTTAAATTTAAAAAAAAGAAAACTTTCAGCCAATAATATTTTATTTATGTGTAATGACAATTTATCAGCCACGGTAAAAAAAAAGATAGGTTTTTGCCGTACCGCGGTTTAGGGCCCGGCCAGGCGGTGATTTTCGTAATGTGCCGTGCTCTGGTGAGGAATCAATAAACAGTCACAGTGTAATCTATTTCGGGAATGGAATTTTTTCGTTTACTGCGCTACATTATCGGCAAGTACACCCGAACTTGGTATTCATGAGTCAACTAGCTTGGGAGTGTGGAAACATACTTTTATCAACATTTTCGCAACCAACGCCCTGCGTGCATAAATCTTTTACGGGAAAACAGTCTCAAGTCGATTTTATGCTCTTTTGAAGGTTGGGGTCAAAAAACTATCTGAGTGTCATAGCAAAAAACGTCAGTTTTTTGAAAACCCTGGGACGAAAAAATACCCCCCCTTCTGCTAATACAGGGGGAATAGAAAGCCAATTTCAACACTCAATTTTCCGGGGTAGTCAAAAATATCAGTCGAAAAAACGCGAGCAGAGAAGGCTGATTTTTTTAGCATACTTACTTGTCTCTGAGGGACTTCACGTCCGGGTTGGGCTTAGACAGGGCAGACAACCCGGAACTTGGTCGGAATTTGGAAATTGAGAATTTTGGGTTTTGGGAAATTTGGAAATGGCGAGAACTTTGGGGGGAATTTGGAACTGGAATTTTGGGTTTTGGAAATTGGAAAGGGGCGAGAATTGGCGAGAATTTGGAACTTTTAACTTGGGCCAGAACTTTACCCCGGGGCCTGGTCAATATCTACAAATCTACGAATCGCGATAACACGGTAAAACAAACTTGCATCTACGAACAAACTTTTATAAAATGGCTGGCTAACTTTTTTTTAATGAGAAACTTTTTATTTGGGAACTTTTGAGAATTTGATAACATGTTTTTGTAATTGTAAAAGTAACATAACTTGATTTGATTCATTATAATTGTATTTTGAAACTGGTTTTGTTAATTTGTGTTAACCTTTCGTGTCTGTCTGTCCCACTCAATATTTTATTTCAGTTTTCTTAAATTAAACTTCAGCAGTTGGCAAGACTACTGACTTGAGCTAGACCGGCGCACTCTTCTAAGGTTGGTAATTTGTTTTTTTCAACAGCTGTTTGACTTTGAGTGACAGTGAATTTTTGTTTGATTGTTTTTCAATTTTGGATAAAATAAAGTAATTGTTTATTGTTTTAATTTGGGTTTTCGGGCTTGTTTGGCTATTTAGCGACATTAGTGCTACATGTGTCCTTGCAGTTAGCTGAACAACACTCAGTAGGCCTACTACTAAGCTACCGTGTCCATGCAGCTAACTATAGCATACTTAGTGCTACATAAGTCCTTGCAGTTAGCTAAACAACACTCAGTAGGCCTACTACTAAGGTACCGTGTCCATGCAGATAACTGTAGCATACTTAGTGCTACATGTGTCCTTGCAGATAGCTGAAACAACACTCAGTAGGCTTACTTTACTAAGCAACCGTGTCCATGCAGCTAACTAAAGCATACTTAGTGCTGCATGTGTCATTGCATGCTAGCTAAACAACACTCAGTAGGCCTACTACTAAGCTACCGTGTCCATGCAGCTAACTAAAGCATACTTAGTGCTACATGTGTCCTTGCATGCTAGCTAAACAACACTCAGTAGGCCTACTACTAGCAACCGTGCCCATATGCAGCTAACTATAGCATACTTAGTACTACATGTGACCCTTGCAGTTAGCTAAACAACACTCAGTAGGCCTACTACTAAGCAACCGTGTCCATGCAGCTAACTATAGCATACTTAGTGCTACATGTGTCCTTTGCAGTTAGCTATATATACAACCACTCAGTAGGCCTACTACTAAGCTACCGTGTCCATGCAGCTAGCTGTAGCAAACTTTGTCCTACATGTGTCGTTGCAACTAGCTGAACAACACCTACTATAAACATTGATTTATGAAGGCTGACAATCTTTTTTCATTTACGCTTCTTGGTTACCTGTCTAACTACCCGAATCTACTGTTCCTACCCTATGTTGTTTCTTTTTACTTGCACGGAATGTTTTGCATTTAATACTGTTATTGTTGTCATCCAAGAGCTGGCTGAAGAGCTCATGTTGCATGTTTGTGTCAGACGGACCTATCTGCCACTGGCGACTGCGAGCTCGGATGTCGCCGACCTGTCCTGCCGGCAGCAGTGGGTTACTGTATCTAGAGTGCTGCCGTGCCTGCATGGCTGGCATCAGCAGGAAAGGAAAATCGAACCTCGAAATGTGAGATAATGCTGAGTTCATCACCTTTTTTCGCCCCTGCCCTGGTGATATAACCATTCCAACATACCCTGACATTTCTCTTTCGTTTGCAGGGACTCGACTGGAGAATCGAAGTGCGAAGTTAACTTTTAGATCTTTTCCTCTGGGAAAAATTATTTTGGTTTATCCCTCAGATTATTTGATCGTTTTTCGTTCATGTAATGTAACTAAAAAATAATGTAAACCCTTTTTAACTCAAATGTGTTCTTATGTATCATTTTGGGTGAAAGGGTGAACCCCATAGCCTAATCTAATGTGAAACTTTACTTTTACGTTGCAAGTGTAAGGATGGAAAACGATGCTAACATTGTCCGGGAACAGAATGACAATGACCGAATAAACTTGGTTTTTAGAATGTCAATAGGCCAATACTTCTCTAAAAATATATTTTTCTGCTTAGTCACAAATTTACTTCCTGACACGTTATTGAAGTGGTTTGGTTTAAGCCTACAAAAACTTAAAATACCTTATTTTGTCATATCTTGTTTAAAAAATTGGAAATGCGATTAGGTGGTTTGCGATGTACGACCTAATAATATAGAACAGTTATCATTAAAGTAAAGCGATATTTCGAACATAAATACAATGATCCAAACTTACGTAAAAATATTTAGTGAAATAAATTTATCCCTTGTATTTGAATAAAGGTCGAACCTAGTAAGTCATACTTTTTATGTATCACGTCAAGTTCCTTTGTTTTTAAACGAGCAAGAGATGCCAAAATTTGGTACTTGGAAAGTCTAATACATGCTATGATATTAATACTTACTCGCAATCATCCCAATCATCAGCTTTTATTGTAAAATATCAACAAGCTGCATAAGTATCAATATTTTCCTACATTAAATCAAATTATAATAAGTAACTGTCAGTTCTGAATTCACTCGCCAGGCCAAGCCCGCGGCCAAGCCATTGCTGTCGCCCGGGAACTTATAGATGGCCCACGGTACTTTCCGGTTAGAGGAAGCGCAACATATATCTTGTGTTATGACCCATCGGAAACTAACAAGCAGCACCACTTAAACGGACGGAACGATTCTATGTTGTTCAAAGCTACGTCACATCATAAGTAAGACAAGCAATATGTCATTAATTGCGGGTATTGCTTTTCGTTTTTCTTTGTCCAAATCTTGATTATCCTTACTGACTCTTATCCGCCCTAGTTTTGTTTAAGACAATCCCATACTCAAACGACAGTGTTTTGGCTCAAACGTTTAGCTCGAGACTATGACTTGGGAGGTCCAGGTTCGAATTCCGTCGAACCCCGGGAATCCTGACTGAAGGTTTTCCCCGAGGTTTAATTCCCCCAGTCGTTAATGTGGATGCAACGGATTTAGTCAGAAGGTGACCTCGGACATCCATTCACAACTTTCCTAATCTCAATATACCGGTACATAGTTAGGGTCTAGGGACATGCATTGCCCCATATAGGCAGATTTTCCCACGATGAATAAAATTATTCGATACTCAACAAAGCACTCTAACGTCGGCCTAATGATCTTAAATCAACCAAAATCAATATTATACATTGCTTTGTAATTATTGTATTGATTGCTAATCGGAGTAATCGCTGTTACAATTTTTTAAGGTATGAAAGTTGAGCATATTCACACATTATGTAAATTTTTTTGTACTAAAAAAAAATAAATAGACACATTTAAATCTCTATACCAACTCAGTTACAGAACACTGGTTTTCAGTAGGGGGTGGGGGTGGGAGAGTTTAGGTTAAAGTGGTCCGAACCTTCGACATCATCGACATGAGAAATAACGTCCACCCAACCAACCACCCAGGCCAGCGAATGGTTATTGGAAGCTCACCTGTCTGGTTGGCCTTGATTCACCCGCAGGCGACGCCCGCATTGATAAGACTAGTTCAAAAACTTTATAAACCCTACATTGAGCTTCGTTGATTAGACCCCCCCGTTTTTTCATAATTAATATTCTAAGACAAATCAAATGGAACGATAAAAATCCTCTGCATAAAAAACTTCGGCTTGTAGTGGAAAAAGAGCCCGGGAGAGAGAGGGGATGCTATACTGGACCAATGACAAGTAAAAGTGCGTTTAAAAAATATTTCTTGCGGTGAGTGAGACAATTGGAAATTCTAAGAATTGAAATAATTTGAATTTGTTATGTTTGAATAATTGGATGAGCGAAGCGAAATTTCAATATCACTGACACCCCCCCCCCCCCCCGCCCCCCAAAATAGCTAGGGTTTTTTTTTTGTATTTTTGTCTGTTTGTTTGCTCTCTACCAGGCAAAACGGCATATGTGATCTTGATGAAATTGAAGGGTACCTTCGAAATCACTGAACTTAGAGCTGCCACGTTTTTGGGGACCGGTACAACCGAAGAAATTTTCTTATGAATATCGTACTTTTAACGATTTTTTTCGACTTTTAGTGCGATATTTTTGTGACATTTGGGCCGATTCTGACCAAACGGGTGGGGCTACAACGTTCATGTTTTACATGTACATTAAGTTATGGTGATGTAGTATCTTGTGAAAAAAAGTTGAAAAAGTTAGCCAGAATCTATAGAATAAAATTTTTAATATGAGTTTTGAGGTTTATGATAACAATTAAAAAGAACCAATAGAAACTTGACAACAATCACCTACCAATGCATTAAAAAGAACTTGGCAAAGGTTAAGTGGTAAAATTTACAAAAAAGCTCATCCATCAACGCGACTAAAAAAAGCGTTCGCGAAGCGGCCTAGTGTATAAAATTGTATGTTTAAGATTTAGGTCATGTTGGTTTTTATGGGTTAGAAAACGGAACCATGCCCATTATACATTTTTTAAAAACAGCACCTGCTCGGCGGAGTGTTCGGCAATGGACAAGAGTGGGCAAGGGGCGCACATATACTCTAATGCCCCCCTCCCCAAGGCTTGCCACACTAACGTTTAGATCGACGTTAGTTAAAGTTTGGAATAAACATAAAATGTGTATTACGCTAGAAACTTAGTATAGCTAAACTAAGTTTGATATTGTAATTCAATTAGAAATGCATGTTTTTTTCTCGTTTCAATAATCCAACCATCTTATTTTTGTTTGATGTCCCATACAAACCGATAGAGGTATTTCACGCGTCATTCGCAAGACTTGAAATCGTGTGCTCACCCGTTCGATAACGCCGTGGGGATGACCAGACCGTATACCGTTTTCAGAACACTTGTACCGTGTCCCGAGAGACTCGTTAAAATTAATATTTGTACCGGTTTGCAATTTTGGGGGGAAAGTGTCCTGGTTTTTTTCTTAACTATACCATGCATGGAAGGATAATGGGTTTTACTTGGAAAAATACACTCATTTGATAAATACTATATAAAAACAATGGAATAGTTTTTATTTCTACAATTCAGAAAATAAAAAAGTCCGCCCCAACAAAGTTTCTGAATTGAAGTAAATAATCTAGGTGCCCGTTAGGGCGCCGCAGCCAAGCCGCGGTGCGCTACACACTCAAGCACCTTATACACCAAGCAGAGTTGGGGTGATTTCGAGGTGTTACCCAGCCGTCATGTAACGTGATGTGAACTTGAAAACTATCACAATCGAGGGATTTAGGTACCTGACAACACATGCCAAATTTTATTGGGGTACGACCATTCCTTCTTGGTGAAAAAATGTCTTCAAACATGCTCAAAATCACTTTAAGGATGTTAGCTACTGCCTACTACTACTACTACTGCCTACTACTGCTCACATCTAATACGTCGGCCCGCGATTCTGACCAGACGGGTGGGACTACAATGTTCATATTTTACATGGACATTAAGGGTTATAGAATGATAGTCTTTTTTGAAAAAAAAAGTTGAAAAAGTTTGTTGGAAGGCTTCCAAATAAAGGTTTTAAAATAAGCCTTAAACACTTGGCATAAAATCAACAAGTAACCATAGTTACTTGACACTTGTTGACGGTATAAGCAGAGTTAGGCGGGAAAGTGCGATACGTAAACAAATGGCGGACATTTAAAATTTTTCTTCTTTGTGTGGACCGAGAAAAGGTGTCATTATACTCTCATAAACAAATCAGAAACCGTCCCTGGCCTAGGCCCAGATGTAGAAAATTATTTATAATACAACAGTGTAGGTCTAAAGTTCCATTAGGCTATAGGACTAGATAAATAAATACTTACACTACATGTTTGACAAGCCCTAGGCCTTTCTTAGCCAACCCTAGGCCAGCACAACCTTGTTTTGACACTTCCCGCACAAATAACTAGTTTTGATTACTACAAGCCTAATGCAGATAAACAATGGTATGATAGTCCTAGGCTATTCCAAAATTTACGGCAATAATAAGCTTCTTCTTTACTTTTAATCACTCACGCAATCTCCTGTCACGTGTAAAAAAAATGTAAAACAAAAGATGGTGAAAATTTTCAATATTCTTCTGATTATCTGATGATTTACATGGCTGTGGGTCAAGGCCGTCTAGATATATCGCTTCCCCCCTGTGGGTGGGAGTGAATAGGTGTAAAATTACATTAGTTGTGCGTTTGTTGTTACATGGGAAAGTTTTAATAGGATGTGAGTTGCCTAGACTTAACCAGTCCTTATACCGTCGTTATACCATGGTTATACCACCTATACCCAGGATGTACATGAATCCGGGCCTAGATATTTTACATCCTATTGTTATTGCTAATACCATAAAAATTAAATCAACTTTGATAAAAATATTATATTTTAACAAATAATTTTGTAATGGAACTTGAAAAAGTAATAAGATCACACACATAACAAAAACTTGTAGAAATACAGCCAAACCTTACACACTCAAAAGGAATGAGATCTAAAAAGGGCAAGCTCATCTACCCTTCCACATTTGCGCATTCTTAATTCATAAACGTACAGTGTCCCATAACAGCATCCTCGAAAAGCTTGGCAAAATAGAATTTGCATGTTTACGTTTAAATTAATTACAAAAAAAGAACTTGGATAAACTACTACGTTAAATTAATAATCGCAAATTCTATTTTGCCAAGCTTTTCGAGGATGCTGTTATGGGACACTGTACGTTTATGAATTAAGAATGCGCAAATGTGGAAGGGTAGATGAGCTTGGCCCTTTTTTAGATCTCATTCCTTTTGAGTGTGTAAGGTTTGGCTGTATTTCTACAAGTTTTTGTTATGTTAACAATTACACCTACGGGAGTGTTTCCCGACTAACCAAATCAAGAAATGAAATAGTTCTTCCATTGCCAAGAAGATAATTCTTTTTCTCTAGGGGTGTGCGAGTATTTTTTAATGATTTTGGTGGAGGTGCCGGGTCGCTCACGTGTGTAGAAACGTAAAATCGTTAGACCAGTTATATTTTTGGCACTACCTTACCAATGCTAATTACTTAGCCTTAATAGTAACCTGAGTCTTTTGGTACAAATTATATTCATTTTGGAAGTTTTGGACTTTTTTTGGAACAAATAATAAAAATATGTCACCACAATTGTTGTTCCAACATTTTCATGTAATCTAGGTGCCCGTTAGGGCGCCGCAGCCAAGCCGCGGTGCGCTACACACTCAAGCACCTTATACACCAAGCAGAGTTGGGGTGATTTCGAGGTGTTACCCAGCCGTCATGAAACGTGATGTGAACTTGAAAACTATCACAATCGAGGGGATTTAGGTACCTGACAACACATGCCAAATTTTATTGGGTACGACCATTCCTTCTTGGTGAAAAAATGGCTTGAAACATGCTCAAAATCACTTTAAGATGTTAGCTACTGCTACTGCTAACATCTAACTCGTCAGTTTCATCGGCCCGCGATTCTGATCAGGCGGGGTTGGGCTACAATGTTCATATTTTACCTGGACATTAAGGTTATAGTAATATATCTCTTTTAAAAAAAAAAGTTGAAAAAGTTTGCTGGAAGGCTTCCAAATAAAGGTTTGAAAATAAGCCTTATACACTAGGCATACAATCAACAGTAACTATAGTTACTTGACACTTGTTGACGGAAACAAGCAGAGTTAGGCGGAAAGTGCGATACGTAAACAAATGGCGGACATTTTAAATTTTTCTTCTTTGTGTGGAACGAGAAAAGGTGTCATTATACTCTCATAACACAAATCAGAAACCGTCCCTGGCCTAGGCCCAGATGTAGAAAATTATTTATAATACAACAGTGTAGGTCTAAAGTTTCCATTAGGCTATAGGACTAGATAAATAAATACTTACATTACATGTTTGACAAGCCTAGCCAACCCTAGGCCAGCACAACTTGTTCTGACACATTCCCGCACAAATAACTAGTTTTGATTACTAAAAGCCTAATTCAGATAAACAATAGTATGATTGTCCACCTAGGCTTTACAAAAATGTTCGGAAATAATACACATATTCTTTTCTTTTTAACCATGTTTAGCCATGATCAAAGTCAGCTTGCTGCTAATGTCGAAGCAAGGTGTCGAATATGAGCGTGATCATCTGTTTGTTTACATAATTGCAACAATCTAATTATTTCATGCAACTCGTCTTTCGATTGGCCCGCGTTTATGAAGGCACTGCCATCTAGAATAAATATAGAACGTTTTCGAGCTCTTTGCTACGCAAATCTTTTTTAAAGTGTCTGGATTTCGTGAACCTCGCCCCACGTGAATAACAGCAATACTCTTTCAACTCACAACCCATGACGTTTTCCACGATACCGTTCAAGAATACCATTCCTTCGAAAACGAAAACGACTCCGTTTTCAAATTGCGTTTTCAACTCATCTCGCACAAACTCAAGAATTGGGGTCCAGTCCTTATACCGTCGTTATACCATGGTTATACCACCTATACCCAGGATGTACATGAAATCCGGGTCTAGATATTTTACATCCTATTGTATTGCTAATACCATAGAAATTAAATCAACTTTGATAAAATTATTATATTTTAACAAATAATTTTTACAGTGGAACTTAAAAAGTAATGAAATCACACACATAACAAAAACTTATAGAAATACAGCCAAACCTTACACACTCAAAAGAAATGAGATCTAAATAAGGGCCAAGCTCATCTACCCTTCCACATTTGCGCATTCTTAATTCATAAACGTACAGTGTCCCATAACAGCATCCTCGAAAAGCTTGGCAAAATAAAATGTGCATGTTATTACGTTTTAAATTAATTAGAAAAAAGAACTTGGTTGAACTATTACGTTTAAATTAATAATCGCAAATTCTATTTTGCCAAGCTTTTCGAGGATGCTGTTATGGGACACTGTACGTTTATGAATTAAGAATGCGCAAATGTGGAAGGGTAGATGAGCTTGGCCCTTATTTAGATCTCATTTCTTTTGAGTGTGTAAGGTTTGGCTGTATTTCTACAAGTTTTTGTTATGTGTATCACTTACTGAATGTCATAGCCTAGCCCTTATATTTGTGCTTGATGCTTGATCATTAAAATGATCTAGAAAGAGCTTACATTTTAAAATCATTAGATGTTACTCTGTCTTCACGTTTGGAGCACACATTTAGACAAATCAATAAATAAAACGGATACTGTCATATTGAAAATAATAAATATAGTCAAAGAGCAAATTAGTGAAATTTTAAAATAAGAAGAAGTACTCGGACTCATGAGACTTGATACTCGAGTTATTTTAAATACTCGTTTCGAACTCAACTCGAACTCAAAAACTAAGTCTCGCACACCACTAATTTTCTCAGTCATTATTTGCATTGATTTTGTTCATAGATAATGGAAAATCAAAATGTATCAATCACACAACTAAACTACGTTTTTGATTAATTACATACCTACACTTATTATTTCGTTGTAAAGACAAAGTGTATTAAAAGTTTAACCATCCATATTATACAAATTAAATGCACTTATTGATTAGGCCTTCATTAGTATGATGCTCTCATCAATACCACCAATACTAATACCAATATTATTATTATCTGCTGAATGTTTGTATTTTGTTATGTACTATCACTTTTGAACCACTAGATAAAGATTTTATGACTTCAAAAATGTACACATTACAGTTATATTTAAATCATATTTTTATGTCAGAAAGCTATTTTCTGGCATTTGACTTTAAAAAATCGCCTCTAGCGGCTCCCCCGAAATGGTCCGTGGGGTAAATATGCTTACACTTTAGTAATTGTCCCGGTTTGTAACTTTAAAAATAATAGTTACCTAACGGTCAACGGAACGAGAACGAGTGAACAAGAAATGTGAACGATGGGAACGCGCTCAAAAACAGTTCCTCCATTGTCTTTATACAAACCTGTTTGTGGTTCGTAATGTCGGTAACTTTGTCCTTGGGCAGGTTCCTACGACAAGTTGGGACGTAAGAAGCTACATACATCAGTCCATGGCGCTGCTAGCATTTTCTCTACGGGGAGAAGCAGTCAAAAGATTGGGTTCTACCTTTGTTTGGAGCCAAACAGGACCAAATTAAAAGCAAGGCCCATATGCTACCAGGCGGCGCGGAATTTTTTGGGGTCTGGGGCAAGGCCCCAGCCGCCGGAGGTGCGAATATTTTTTGACTGCTTAAAGTTTAGTGTCCTAAAACGATTTAAAGGTGGATTTTTGGATGAGCGTAGCGAAGATTCCACTTTACTACACTGGAGAAAAAAATCCTTTTTTTTATCTGTTTGTATTTTTGTGTGTCTGTTAACACGATTCCGGCTTAACCGATACTCCAATTGCAATGAAATTTTCTGGGGACCTTCGAAATCTCTAAACTTATAACTGCCACGTTTTTGAGCGCAATCGAAAAATCATTTCGCATGAAAATCGCAATTTTACGATTTTTTTTTTTGATTTAAAAAAAAAATTATTCGATTTATAACACCTTTCTTTTCGTTTGTAATGATTTTTTTTACAGAACCGTTATTTCACGAATTAAAATATTCGTGGAAATTTGAGCATAATCAAAAATTATTTCTCATAAAAATCGCAATTTCACGATTGTTTTCGATTTTTTTAACACCTACATACTTCATCCGACTGAAAAGATTTTTCCACAGAACCTAAATTTTTACAAAAAATATATTTGTGTGGAATTTGAGCGCAATCGAATTTTTTTTGGTGATAATCGCAATTTTACGATTTGTTTCGATTTTTTAAAATTTCTTCCCACGAATAACCCATACATGCTTTATCCGAATGTAATGATTTTCTCACAGAACCTTAATTTTACTTCTTCATATATTCATGTGAAATTTGAGCGTAATCGAACAATTATTTCTTATGAAATCGCATTTTTACGCTTTTTTGTTTTTAAAAATTACGCTCATCTAACAACGCGCCTGAAAAGCGTTTGCGAGTTTCTAGTTTTTATCCTAAAATGTTCCCGGAACAAGGCATTAATCCAAACAGAAAAAAATTTACAAATTTTGAAAAAAATTTTGGTCG